>JAUMHL010000001.1:23843151-23857033 GCA_032362345.1 Sandelia bainsii | reverse complement strand
TACTCTTAGAAGTACATTTTTTTCAAAAACTTACTTAAGTAAATGTAACGGAGTAAATGTAACTCGTTACTACCCACGTCTGGCTGTATGTACGCACCATGACAGAAATACAGTTTCTGCACATTGTGTAGCATTGGTGAGGTTCTTTAGCTGCACCAGAGAAGTTATCACACATGACCATTACGCACAGCTGTGGACATCTGTAGAGAGCTGAAGAGAAACCTGAACTTTCTTGTTCCGTTCCAGAAGTAATAAAACATCATTCAAAGTCCCATTGAGATTTCTCAAATTGCTAATAACTGAAAACCCAGCCATGGGATGCAGCTGTTTTTAACAGTATGTCAGTATTGTAAACCCTAGGTGTTTGCAGGCTAAATGTCATGGCTGGACACAGATAAATGAGTTGATGGGTTGCAGTGAAATCATAACAGCAGGACAGAGAGGACTGATCACTGAGCGTTGGTTTGATGCATATAAGCAAAACCATGTTACGATGATGTAAGCACTCGCTTTGCCGCACTTGTAGTTTTATTTCATGGAAGCTATGATTTTTCATTTTCTAAAACAAAAATTATTGATTACATTTCTTAAAATTTCTCAATTTGTACTGACCTGTGCTGTTGTGGTTAGTGATTAGTCTCAGAATATGGAAAGAAATTGTGCAAAATGAAATTTAAATAATTGTGCAAGAATTATGAAAGAAATAGTTAATGGAGCATTGCCAATACTAATCGAACGGAGGATGTTTATTAGCCCGGATGTGACATAATGACTTGAGTTCTCTATAGCTACCTGCCACTGAACCTGTAAACCACCATTGCTTTAATACCTCACTCCTCAACATCAGAAAGATGAACGATTATTGATTCCTGCTCATGTTGAAACTTTCCAGGGTGGTCCCTTCACATTTAGGATAAAATTAAAAGACCACTAAACAATGACTGTAAAGAAATAGAAATAGGTCTTTTAATTAAGTATATAATATATATAACAAGCATATTATAAACAAATAAGACTATTCATAAACAAACAATGTTCTAATATAAGACTACATCTCTCATATTGAACTTTCTCACTGTTTCTGTAATACTGCCTCTTCAAAACTGCATATGCATGGTTGGACGTATGTGTGAGCTACGCAATTTCTTCCTGCACATTTGTGTTTTATACATACAGTGCTTTGAAAAAGTATTGGCCCCCTTCCTGATTTTATTTTTTGCATATTTGTCACACAATGCTTCAACTCAATTTTATATTACACAAACATAACCAAAATGCAGTTTTTAAATGATCATTTTATTTATTAAGGGAGAGAAGCTTTGTTTGATGATCTGAATCATTTAAGTGTGACAAAGCAGACACTAAGGATATACTGCAGGCAGTCTGTATCCTTCCACTATTTGCTGTCTGTCTGCACGAGCACCCTTTGTTTATCCAGGGAGGGTCGATTACTTTCCCAGCAACACCATGCTTCTCTTGCACAGTTACACTCATTATAAAACACACTGCGCTTCAGGCCATTTTGCACTTTTCTCATTGAAACTAAGAATTACTGCCTATCTGTTCACCATCCAGTCAAGTTTCAGTTTACATACATGTGTTTCTCCAATTAGTTCATCAGGGTGGAGTGGTTCTGAATCTCCAAGCTCACTGACTCAGACATTTGCTTTCTCACACGCAGCTCACCCAGCTAATGTCTAGAGAAGTTCAAGGTTCCAGTTCATGTCTGAAAGCAGCTTTATTCAGGAAAAACACTGGATTATCCTACTAATTACAATTAGACAAAGAGGAAATGAAAGATTATGTAAATTGAGACACAGTCATATCCTTAATGGGCTCAATAAAATCAGTTTTTTAGTTTACATGAAAGCTCCACAGGTGTAATCTCTCACTGCAGTGTGCGATTCCTTTCAAATGTCAGAGGTCAAACCGAGGCCTGTATGTGTTTTACTTCAGGATCTCATCCTAACTTAAGGAGGCGTCAGCAGGGTTGAGAGCCTTATATCTACAGCTTTTGATTGGAGGATGTTACTCACATAATCACTACAGTGAACCTGCTGCCATAATTCAACAAAGATATAAAATCACTAGTGCGTAATTATTTTCAGTACAGTGCAAACACATTCATTCATTCATTCATTTTGTTTTCATGCTTCCCTGCCTAAAATTCTATATGCTGCCTAATGAACTGCGTAAATTGATTGAATTCCACTAATGATGCAGAAGATAAAGCAGCACAGACCACCTGTCTCATTTCCACATTATTATAACGAGCTTGGATATTGATGACTTATTGATTTCATTATTTCTATGTCGAAAAACACAGCAGGCAGGTGCACGTGAAAAGCAGCAGGGAAGGTTATGAGAGAAACTCAAATGAGGTATGTGTGTGTGTGTGTGTGTGTGTGTGTGTGTGTGTCCGACCAACAACTGTCCAGAAAAGTGCAAGTTGCAACATCACAGGTCACAGTGGCTCACACAGAAATCAAATAAGGAGTCCACTAGATAACGAATAATCAAGCAAAGTAGATTTGGTTTAAATACAATACATGCAGCCATAAAAAAAAACACAAAGAAACTCGACAGCCTGGAGCTATTTGTGAGTCCAAAGGGGAGGTCACACAAATGACAAATTACCTGATAAGTCCAATTTGAAAATCTCAGGAAAGAACATTGTTCAACAAAACACCCGTAGGTCATTTTAACACTGCTACAACCTGCTCCGACAATCCAAAATTCTGCTGCAACAAAGTGTTTTAACAACACCGTGCTGTCTCCCTGTTAATTACAACAGTGCTGTGGGCATCAGGGAAAATAAAGGCAATAACTAGGCCACTGAGCTAGAATATCATGAAAGACATGGTTAAAGTAAAGCCTTGTTGTGTTAGTACAGCTGATAGTGAGGACATATTAGCATTTGACTGACATATCTGTGTCTTGAATCTTATCATGGGAATAATATGTTACATGGAAGCTGTTCTCTTTCCCTGTAAACATGATTCCAAGAGTATCAAGAGTTTTTACATTTTTTCATCATTCCCAGGTAATTTGTCCTGGTATGTTTTCAAACTGTGCAGTCTGTCATTTAGTTTTTGGACACTTTCTGGTGTCCGGATTTGGCAAGACAGTGTGCACATTTGCTGATGTTATTTGATGAGCAGTAAAAGTAATCAGATGTTCACTTTCACTGCTGTTTGTTTCACTAACATTTGAGGCAAAGAAACGCCTGACACACAGTGATCGGAAACTTACAAGGCGAGTACATCCCACAATCCTATGATGGCATTTCATTTAGTATTTCCATTTTCACAAAACCAGGGCAGGGTTTTATCCCACTTCCTGACACCAGGATTTAAAGTACAGTATAAAGGACTCCATGGAAGTTTATCGAGGAAACACAATGTGCAGAAAAAGCAACAAACAAGATTTAGAGCTGTAAAAACTGCTTACTGCATTAGATTTTTATCAAAATTAACTAAACATCTATTTATGTTTTAGACTATAGCTGATACACAGTATTTATTACAGCATTGTCCTTGACAGACAAGCTTTCATTTTTTCATCTTATAATGGATTTTCTTTGCATGTTCATTGTTTTGCACTGACATTTGCCTCCTATGATGAGCATTCATTAAACAACATGAATCTTTTTGTTCTTATTCTATTCATTAGCAATTCTCTTGATTCTGATGAGACTCTTAATTAAAGGCAGGAGCACTAGTGAGGTCAGTAACCCTAAAGTATGTGTTACAGGTACTCAGCAGCACTAAGCAGACTAAAGTTGTTTCCAAAATGTTAAAATGTTAAAAGGCCGTGTGTTGTGTATAGTGGTCAGACTAACGTCCTGCTGCTGCTCAGATCATACCGTGTCCTGCTGCTTGTTGCTCATACTCACATGCTCAGGGTGGTATGTTAATTCTACTGTCTCCCTCCACCGGCCATTTGCCTGTTCACTCATCTCAAAACAATTGCCACTAGGAAAACATTCCCGTCTACATATTACTGACAATAACAATCAATTCTGATCCACCGTCACGTTCCACAAACAACAGTGAACAGCACGCATAGACCTAAAAATAAGCCTCAGTGACGCCATTTCTGTGTCTGACAGGATATTGAGCCAGGACAAACGGGCATCAGGAGGAGACAGAACGCTGCCAGGGTTTATAAAGAGGCTCTAATGTAAGGGTGGGAAGGGGTAGACATAAAGTTTGCGTCAAACCACTCTGACGTCACCGAGCTTATGGCTCCACTGGGAACTGGGAAACAGAATAACTGGTGAGAAAACCTTTTTGTGCGTGCAAGGTGCACAGTCACGTCACATCCGGCTGTGAGGAGCTACTGATTACAAAAATAATTAGGACTCTTTGTGCTGTTGGACAAAATGGAAAATCACATATTCAAGAATTCAGGAGAAACTGTTAGCACCATATATATTTGGCCAGTGATGTAACTTCTATCATTTTGCCTCTGTATTCCACCACAGTGGATTTGAACTGAAAGCAACAAGATGTGCGTGTATAATGTAGACTGTCAGCTTTGATTTAAGGGTTTGGTCAAAAATACTGATTGAACAATATAAGAACTACAGCCACTTTCGATCATACCCTCCAATTTTAGTGGCTCAAAAATATTTCAACAATTGGCTGTTCAGCTTTTCCATGGCCACGTGTGTGCTCTTCCCTTGTTAGCTGATTTACAAGTAAGCAGATAAAAGGTCTACAGTTGATTTGTAATGTTGCATTTGCATTTAGATCCTGTCTATGCTAAATGTCAAGTAGTCCAGAAAGCTGTCACTGGCAGTGAAGCAAGCCATCATTAAGATGAAAAGTCAAAACAAATCCAACAAAGAGAAAAGAAAGGAAGTACCAGCTCAGGAACACCAATAGCCCAGAAATGGATCAGCAGTTTGATTACCGACTACATCTGTGGACATATCCACACATTCTTGGCCAAGACAAACCTGAAATGAGAGCTTCACGGTGATCAGTGTATACTGAATTCTCCATAGAGAGCTTTAAAGTAGTTCAAACTCAATTTAAAATTAAAATAAAACAGCTGTGGTTGATGACAGAAGAATTCTTTCCCTGGTGTAGAGAATCCCATTTAAAAGAAGAGATCGAGAACAACCTACAGTAGGTAGGTTATCAAAGATAACAATCAACAGAAGACTTCACCAGCGTTAATACAGAGAGTTTACAAAAAGACATAAACCTCTGGTATGTCGAGAGTTGGCCAAAAAACACAAAAAGCCTGTACAGTTTGGAGCAACATGTTATGGACAGAAGAGACAAAGATCAACTTGCACCAGGCTGCCAAGGTAACTGATTTGCCCACGCAATTTTACAACCGCAAAAGGCTGTGATTTAATTGAATGTCAAATTTAACTTCACTATTTATGTTTCATTTTATTTTTCTCCAAACACAGTAAAATGTTTTAAAAAAAACACAAAAGTCAGAAAGGAGCATCTTCTGTCACTACACAGTTAAGATGTGTGAAACATGCTTCCAAAATAAGCCCAAGGTAGAGGAGAAAGCCTGTGCTTCAATCACTTATCTCATCAGGTCAAGGTTCAGGTTTGTTTGCTATCAACATACAGGTGTCATGATCAATGTTCACCATGAGAGTGAGAGTCAAAATAAATTATTTTCAGCATCTATTGATTAAATGAATTTCAATCTTTTTAACTTTTGCTGGGCACCAACTTAACCCATGTGAAATAATTACAAACCTAATCCCTTACAATCCCCTACAAACCATGCTTTTATTCCACATGGCAAGTCTGGCAGTCCAGCACAGGAAATATATTACTTAGACCAGGTCCTCCCACACCTTCTGAGCTTCTAATCTGAGCTCCTGTTAAAAACAATTAACATTAATGTCTAAAAACATTACTCCATGATCATTTCATAGCTTTAAAATCAACTGTTGGGCTACTTTTATTAGCTGAACACAGTCCTGACCTTTGACTCGACAATAAAGACAGGCATTTCATATAATATCTGAAAACTGTGGTTTTGATTCCAAGTGGAATCATTATTCCTCTTGGCATGTGCAGCGACACAATAACGTTGGACATACAGTGGGAAACACTTATAGCTGTGCATAAACACATATACACACAAAAACTGTCAGTGGCTCAACAGTGGAATGATCCGACAAGTCTTCCACCTGTAACACCTTCAACGACCATACATCGTTTGCCCCAACCCTCTGATATAACGCATATGAGGACCCCCACCTTCAGAGGCACCCCTTTAGGCGTTTGGAGTCAAAATGGCGGCTGCCATCTCGTACAATGGCTGCAAAATGGTGGACAGTGTCAAAAACATTGGACAACAACTGTGTAAACACAGCGATATGGTTAGGATCCTTAAATTCACATGACATCTGCAATGTTCATCAAGTGACTGATTACAATAATAGCAACCAATGCTTGTTTTATACTGGACTCAAACTCCAGTCTCCTGTGGCAAAGTCCTGCACCTCCCACCCACCCCAACCTACCACTGACAAACTTTGACGGTATGAATAGTTGGTGGCTGTGTAATGGTCACTTTCAAATGGCAATACATACATATTGACCACTTTTGCTGCAGTTACAAACGAATAAACACAACACTTTGACCGAATAGGCCTTGTAACTGTACAACCTCCCTCCCTACTGTCAGTCTCCTGAAACAACTGTGTGCATGTATGTACATGTGTCCAAGGGCTCAGAGTTTCCACAGTCCAGCACATCATTCAGAGCCTAACCTGCACACCTCTCTTGCCAGGCTTAACTGTTCGGATGCCAACTCACTTGACTGCAACAGATACTGTCCGGCAGACGAAATCAGCCAATGCAACTACAATAGAAGAACTGCAATACAAGAAAGTGCTGAAAAATAAATGGTTAAAGATGGTTCAGGCTGGGAAAAAAAAAAAAAAAAAGAAGATGGTTCAGTTTGCATTGTCACTGATTTTCCAATCATATTATTCAAAGAAATATTATCTTTAAAAATATTGCACTTAAAATCTATTATTTTGCAAAAATTGACATGAAAATATGGATTTAACTAGAGATGCACTGAAAGCCAAATTTTCCCTGCATAAAAGATAAAAAGCTCTCTTTAGTTCCAGCTATCTGAGCCCAAAAATGTGAAATGATAAATTCTTCTAACAAGAGTAAAAATGAGGGTCCACAGCCTGAAAATGCTCAGAGCAATGAAAAACGTTACACAGTTGATTTAGAATGACTTTTTGATAGGAATGACCATTTCAGCCAGTCTCTATTAACTATGTTAAACCAATAGCAGCCTCACAGTTAATGATAATTAAATGCATTCAACAATTCCTGGGTACTGCAGTGTAATTCCTAACAGCAGCAAGGTGTTAAATTTCCATTTGTTTGAATATTTACAACGTGTGCAGTCTGTGAGGGTTATGTATGATTATGTGGCATTTGCCATGATTATAATAGCAATGTTCTGTAGCCGTGATCTGATGGAATAATCAGGTTAGTAGCACTGCAGTGGATTAAACGACAGCTTTATGAGGTTAGAATCGCACACTGGTCATTCATGAGGGAGAGCTTTGAGGTTCTCCTGTCAATGCGTAGCACATGTCGCCTCATGCAGAATAAAGTGAATTGGCACAGTAATAAAGACGAGGGTAACTAGTGACATGCTGCTGTGTCCTGAGTAATGTCTGCTCAAAGCACAGTGTAGCATCGCTGCACTTCATTGGTCCCTTCACTGACCAATGAAGTGACTGACAATGCAAATGTAAACCCTTAATGCACCAATCACAAACTTGGATGACCACAGTCATCTGTCAGCTCTAGCTGCCACGTGCATAACATTATCATTACAAACCACACATACCTTATTGTTATAGCAACAGTTTAACAGTGTCAGAAATACACTTAGTTGAGAGGATTGATACCACTAAATACAAAGCTAGATTAAACTAGCCTAGATTGGCTCAGCATAAAGACTGAAAAGAAAGGAAACAGTTAGCAAACCTTATCCACAAGAAAACAAAGACATAATTAATTAACTAGAAATCTTTCAGATGTGCTGATAGTAAGGATGAATGCTTTCATGGTAGACCCTGGTAACTTTCCCGATGGTCTCCCTGATCAAGAGTGAAATACTGTCCAGCATCAACCAAAGGTTAACTAAAATCTCCCAGACACACAGACTAGGAAATTTCTACATGCTGAACTGAGGTATGTGATGGTTGCAGACTCAGTACTAACTGTGGAACCAGCTCTCCTACAAACCTACTCTCCCTCGACACTTTCCATAGATACTGAGCAGAAAAATGCAGACAGTAGACTCAGCACTTGTTATCTTGGTAATTTGTTAGCGTGTTAGCCTGTTAGCTTGTGGAGAGAACACCTGCATGATTCCTGGACTTCGGTGACTCACTGCTGCTATAGTTCAGTTAGGATAGTTACACAACTTTTATTGCCTTTAGTGCTTACTTTTACTAATACTAATTTATATATAGGTTATTTATTATATCTGCTCCTGTCAGTAACACATACATACATGTTGTGACATTTTTATTTACTCATTCATAAATTATTAGCTTTCTACAGCTGACAGCTTAATTTTTAGGAAGGTTAAGGCTGCCTACTGTTAAATTTACAGGCATATCCTATTAGTGCGATTTGCATTCTTGTTGTTTCAAAGGTGCGCAACACCTAGCTAGCAGAGAAAAACAGAACCAAACTTCCTGGCACTACTCCTCTGTATTTACGGTATGTCACATATTGGGCTCATTGCAGTCGCTACACAGTTTTCCTTGTATTTACTGTTGTATTTACCTTGTCTGTACTCGAATGCAGTACAGAAGACAAACTCTGTGAGCCTTGCTGTTTGCCCCGGTTGTCAGTCTTGCTGAACTGCTAAGCTAAGCTAAGCTAGCTGGCTGCTGGCAGTAGGGTTACATTTAGTGGACAGGTATGAGAACTGCATCAATATATTCATCTAACCCTTGCCAAGAGGGCAAATAACCAAAAGGATTTAGAAATCAATATTAATAACCGTCTGTGCTATTAGCTACACCTATGAAAATTAGCATGATCCCCTCAGACAAATTTAATAGAAACACACAGCTATTTGCACAAGTTTTTAACCTCAACAACTCTTCATGCACTAGCATGACAGAGATACACGAGAAAGAACTTCTTCAACCTCAGACCAGTAGGGCTGTCTCGAACACTTCTTTTTGGACTCCGGAGGTTCGCTGGATGTTGTGTGCAAGGAAGATAGAAATTGAATTGAATTTCAGTAGAAACTGAAAACTGAATACCTTTCTAACAAACAAATATCTGGGTGTCTGGATATCTGGGTCCAGCCCTACAAACCAGAGCTCTGCACAAGTAGCATCCTCAACCACACAAATTACAGCATGAGCAGCAAACTTACCCTGTCCTTCATCCTCCAGCTCTGTGCTAAAGCCTTGGAGCCCTCGATCTTCTCCAAGTGTCGTTTCTTCATGAAAGCCAGAGGAAGTTTCCAGTCATTCATGTCGGCCTCCTCTTCCTCTGCAAGGCCCACGGCTGGTGAATGAAGCAAGTCTGAGTCCATTTTCATAAGGGCCCTGTGGGGGGAGAGCTCAGGTTGGTAACAAAGATTTGAGAAGTTCCTCTAACCCACCATCAGACAACCCAACTACATGATGATATTGTGGCTGCTACTCTCATAACAACAGTGAAACCGACTAACAGGGTTTCCCCTAAGTATCAAAACAGAAATTTCAAAACATATTCAAATTAGTCACTTCTAATAAATAAACATATACCTAGGTATACATATACCTTTAAATAAATACTGCCCTTTGTTGAACAGAATCAAAATTATCTGTCTTTCAAACATCACTTGGAGAATTTAAAATAATATTTTCATCACAAGGCTGACAGATCCCTGCTGTGTGTGCTAGAAACAAACCACCAAACCGAGACATTGTGCAATACCGGCAAACCCAAAGAGCGTGTGCACCCATGCTACGAGGAAAACAAGCTGCTCACAAAAATGTGGCGTGTGGACCAAAAATGATGAGGTGGTAAAAACAAATAATCAGCAGAGTAGGACTGTGTCTCATAACTTTAGTTTTAAAGTGTAATGTGCAATAATTACTCAGATGTGACAGTGCTGGTACATGCTGCTATTGTGTAAATTGTTGTTGTTTGTAGTTGGTGTTGACACTTGGACAATTGCATTTTAATTATTGTTGTTTATGCAATCACAATAAAGATATTCTATTCTATTCTATTGTGGTGTCTAGTAACCAACCAAGGTGTCGACAGAAAAACTACTGTGGTAATCTTGCATGATCAAATACTTTCTGTTTAAAATTAAAGTTCTGCAGATTTTAGAATCATTTCAAATCTGGCAGCAGTATTAAAAAAAGTTGATAAAACAAAGCTTCACACAGCACATGACCTACAGAAACGTACACAAGGAGCGGCAGGGGGGGAAGCAGAGTCCTTCTTTGACCTTACACCAAAAAGTTTCCTTAGTTCACAGGATATTGGTTATGACTCATTCTTGATGCTGTGCTGTGAATCTCCAGCTTGAATCACAACCACAGCTGCTGAAACCAAACACATTCACATCTGGATTCCTTCGTGTCAGCACTCAGCTTCACCTCTCACACGCTAGCTGCCTGGTTTCCCTCAGTGTTGTATCCAGGTTTTCAGGTAATTGTCAGACCTGGGCAGAGAGAGCAACACCTGGATAATGTCACGATGATGGAAGGAGCCAGGTGTCCACGTGAACACAGCTCGAGCCATAGGTTAGGGGCTAGTTTGGTTTTGTGAACCTGTAGTTGTGTTAATGTGGTCACACTGTGTTAACTTCACAGCCGGAGCTCTTTGCTAGCGAATAGCTTGATAGTTAACAAACAAACCGGGCAGCTAGCTAACTGTTAGCCAAGCTAGCGCGCCTAATTTGACAGCTTTCCTCGAAGCTGGATATCGCTGTTCTGTCAATCTGTATGGAAAGCTAGAGCTATTTAAAAGCTTTTCCCAGGCATCTTGCGAAACAGTATGAGCAGAGAGATAAGTAAGAGGGAGCAGATATGCAGAAATGGCGCTAGTGGTGGTAGCGAGGCGTGCAGATACAGACCTTGGTGCGGTGGGAATATCAACAGGAGCTTGGGAACCTCTCTGTCTCCGGACGATGACCGACACGGTCGCACAAACAATCCTGGTCAGAAAATTGTAGGGCAACGTCCACAGCCTATAGAGTATGTCAAACCCGTCAAAACCAAGTTGGACGGGTGCGTGTTTGCAGGAGAATCTGCGGCTCCTCTCCCCACGGCTCTTCGCTATGGGAAGGGGCTGGAGACGAGGCCCATCTTCACACGGACAGTCTGCCACAGCCACACGAAGCACCGAGCACACTTATCGCTGACTGGGGTCGTGTGGTCTTCTTCTACAATTCAGCGACCATAGGAGCTCATTTGGTGCAGTAATTTTCGCGTAAAACACACACAATCCCGCTAATTTCTCCGAAGAGGCACTTCTTCAGCACTTCTGCAAGGGCGCAGCCATCTTGGGTTGGACCCAGAATGCACTGTTGGGGCGGCGGGGCTGTCGTGAAACGTCACCGCCGCTGTTGTGTCACACACCAAAATATAAACACACATGTCTGCTCAACAAAACTACTGAGAAGAAGGTAATTTAAAAGCTTGCACCTACTGTTTTTGTGTTACTTTTGATAATATGGATATCTTTTCAACTTTTTCTCCACATGAACCAGAGTTAGTCAATCTGAATGTTGAATTTTTGATTTTGGTTTAGATTTTTTGGGAAAATGTAAGAAAATGTTGGTGATACATTTTAAAATGACAAGAAAAAAACAGGAGTATCTGGGGATTTCATCATCTGTGGTACATAGTATCAAATTCAAAGAATTCTGAGAAATCTCTGTACACAGGGGATAAGGCTAAAAAAACGTAATACTGAATGGCAACAATCTTTGGGCCCATTACAAACACACTTCTGTAGTGGAAATCACTGCATGGGCTCAGGAGCACCTCAGAAAACCATCGTCAGTGGACATGGTTCATTGCTTAGAGGTAAAACTCTACCATTGCAAAGAAGAAACATATAAAACACTGGTCAGCAATTTTCAAAAACTCTTTTGTTACCTGAATAAAACTGAGCGCCTTTAGTTAAACTATACCCGCTGAACAAGATGGGGAAATCAGAATTTGTCTATCATGCAAGGTTTTAGAGAGACAACAGCATTTTGTATTTAACTGCATAGGGTGGTTCACATGTCTGTCAATATAAAAAAAACAATAGGAAACTGCTTGATATTGTTGGAGTATACTGATAGGCACCAACCAACCTACTCTACAAGTATGGAAAACTACATCATTTATATTAAAACTGTACATGATACAACAAAGTGGACGTCATTTTTGTTATCAGCAGGTCGAATTCCCTAAGAATAGCGTAATTTTGCCCAGATAGAAAATATTATGTTGACCAGTGTCTGAAGTAATTTCAAAGGGACTGAGCCCTACATTTTCCCAGGAACAGCTTCGTTGTGTTTTGGCTACAACATGGCCCCTGCAGCTGATCGATGCCTGATAGTTAATGCTTGTGTTGCATTACCTTTCATAAGGGTCTCAGAGATGTGCACCTAGTTTTTTGGTACGCCTCTAAAAAATTTAATCCACCAATCAGGTAGCCTCCTTCTACCCCATTTCTGTAATATTATAATATATTATATTTTTACATTTACAAAGATCATTACAGAACAAGACACATTATATTTTCCTCCTTGTCCTTAAACCCAACTTCAAATAAGAAGCTACATCTCTTTTCGGAGAGGTAGGCATATCTGGTTTCATCATGAAAAAAATTCAGATGTTCAGTTGTTTTACTATTACTAAAGCAACTCTTCTGTTTTGATCCCACAGTTATTATTCTTTTTTTCTCATTTAAACAAACAACCAGCCATTCAGTCATTAGCTATACCTCCAATCATGTAGAGCAGGGCTTAGTGATGTGGCAAAAGATGTTCATCACGATAATTTTTTTCCATATCAGTCACTATCAATGATTCTTATGGCTCTTAAGACCCTTTTTGCCTTTCATTGTTTCCTTAAAACAGATTCAGAACATGAAGAATTTCCACAAATGAGCTGAATGCAATCAAAAATATTATTTTAATTAACAAATCTTACTCTTCTCTCACATTGTTTCATATATCCTTAATCTTGAATCTCTCATTTTCAACTTACAGTAGTTACAGTACCATCTCACATGCAAGTTGTGTCATGATCTCTGCCTTGTTCTATTATATCTGGTTTTGAGTTTATTTCTGATTATGATTATTCTGATTTCTGGTTTCTTTGAAGACGTGTTCTGTTGTATAGAGTTTTATTTCCCTCGCTTATTGGACGTTTTGAGTTTGTTTTCATCACCTGTCTTGTTTCTGCTTTCTCTGTGGTTCCTCCTGTTTTCCTGTGCACTCACACTTACCTGGCCACGCCCTGCTCCCAGTCTCACACTCATCCAGATCACTCCCAGCTGTTTCCACTCACGGCGTTAGTTCTCACTCCTTTATATTCCTTCCTCGGGCAGCTTTTCTTTGTCGGGTTATCTGTTATGTCCACCAGCATCTTCTGCTCTGTCTCCGGCCATTATCACCTCTGTCTCCAGCCCTGTTCCTGTGTGAGCCTGTTCTACGTCTACTCTGGTATTGTCTCTGTCTGTATGCTTCTGTAGTGTTTCCCTGTTGTTGCCCGGCTGCCTTGTTTGCTTGTTCTCTGGTCTGGTCCTGTTCCTGTTCCTGTAAACCCACCCGTCTCCCCGTCTTGTGTTACCCTTACTCACCTTCCCCATGTCTCGTTAATCAGCCCCGGTCACGC
>JAUMHL010000001.1:23809807-23843051 GCA_032362345.1 Sandelia bainsii | reverse complement strand
TTTCTCCAGCCATGTTTTGTGTGCCTCCCTTGTGGAGTGATTTTGAGTTTTAATTCTGTACTAAGCAGTTGTCTATTGTCATTAAATTCCCCTCACCTAATTCCCCAGTGTGTCTGAGTGCTTTTGGGTCCATCTTAGCCATGAACGTGACAAGTTGAAGTCTATTATGACAGTAACAGATTTAAGAAATAAAACCGTAATTAAATCAGATTGCAAAACAATTATTAACACGACTTCAGCGCGTTGGTACAACAGCTGGAGCCCTAGAGATAGAAGGGTTGCTACAGTGACGGCTCGTTCCACTCAGACATCTCAGTGAAGACAGTTGCTGTTTCATAGAAAGCAATTTATCAGCCTTTAGTGAACATTAATGAAGAATGGTACAGTATAAAGAAAACACTATAAAACATCACATTCAGTAGTGCTGCTGTGGTCTTATGTAGCAGTCATCTCAATATTGCTGCTTACTCAATAGCAGTATACTGTACTGTATTTGTGCTAGGTGTATGCAGGTAAATCATGAGTGTCCTCGAAGTGGTGACTCAGTTGCTACAAAAATGAGAGGCTGTACTCTAAGTAAAAGAGTTTTTTGACTAAAACATTAGGAATTTTGAAATAAATGTAACTAATACACTGTTCTTCTAGTTTACTGTAATAAACACTTGATTCTCTACTTCATTCCATATATTATTACACACAGAGACAAAATTAACTGACTGCAATACCTGCAATAATAGACTTATTGGCCAGCTCTATGGTCACACATCTAACAGTTGTGAGCTAGTGAGGCTGCTGCTTGGGAAGGTCCCCTACTCAGAAGTACAAGAAGGCGAGGGAGCAATTCAGTTTGATGTCACCTTTAGGTGTCCCCACTGGAAGCCCAACTTGGGGGACGGAAGTCTATCACAAAGACTAAATTTGTACAGTATACGTATATAGTTTTACAGACATAAGAACATTCAGGCCAGGTATGAAGTCAAACCAACGATACATTTGTAATCTTCTACCAACTTTCCGCAGACTGAAGACGAAGCTGCTTGGATGATTTTTGGATTTTGCAACGTCTCTTTGGACTCAAGGATGAACTGATTCAAAGGTTGAAGATCAAGGTCACTGTGACCTCCTATTCGTCCTGTTCATCCGTGCCATTCTAGTAAAGTCACCAACAGTGTCAGGACCAAAGCACCCCTGCACCATCACACCTCCTCCTCCATGCTTTACAATGGGAACTACACATTCAGGAACCATCCGTTCACCCTCTCTACGTCTAACAAAGACACGGTAAAGCCAAAAATCTCATATTTGGACTATTGACTCTGCACCCGCCCTTCCTCTGCACATGACAACTGATGGTCTAAACCACATTAAGAAGGCAAGAAATCTCACAAATTATCTGTTGACAAGACAGTGTGTAAATTGAAAACCACTCCAGGTGACTACCTCATAAATGAGAGAATGACCTGAGTGTGCCAAAGCTAAATGTAGCTACTGTGGACAATATAAAAAAGTGTAGCATTATAAAAACAAAAGCATATGACTGCTTTGAATAATATGATTACACTTTTGATTTATTCTTTTTCACTGATCTGGTGAGGTTTCCTGCATACAGCCTGCAGCCTGCATGTGTTAAGTGAGTAAAGTGTATGTACATGTGATTACAGGTGTCCCCCGACACCCTTTGCTGTCAGACTTCACACTCATTTCTCAAACAGCAGGAGCTAGAGGTTTGTTTTTGAAAGAGTCACAGAGAGAGGGGGGAAAAAAAAGCTGTTCCATCTGTCCCCAAGTCAAAAATCTAACGTCGGCCTGTGTGCGCACACTCAGGCAGCCAGTTGTGACATTACTGAACAACGTTTAATTGGGAGAGTACAATCAACACGTATATTCATTTGTTCTTGGTCAACAAAGAGATTTGCTCCAAGGCTTCTGATTACTTTAATCAAGCACAACACAGTCTGTCTTGGACACAAAGGACAATGCAGCGCTGAGATGACTAACAGCTTTCTTTGGGCTGTCAGCTCATCACGAAAACATGAAAATGCTGCACCAGATGGATGGAGCATGAAAATATCCCTCTCGGTGCATTTGCCAGAGCAGCAATCATCACTACGGCCTCTTGGCTTGTCGCACAGCACAGGAGCAATCTGGTGTGTAAGAAAATCATAGGTACATCCGACTGAATTTGTTCCCCTGACTCCTGGTTTCAGTGTTCACTACAGGGGGGAAACCAATCCAATCTCCTAGGTGTGATAGAGGTTGGGACCCCTTGGATAGCTGATAGCTAACAGAAAGGATAAGAAAGGACAAAATTAGTCAAATTTTTCTCCTTTTCTGTGTTTCCTTCAGGTAGGGAACAGGGTGATATAATCATCTGGACTGGCTTCTGGAAGCTGGAGACAAATATGCCACTGGCAGGAAAAGAAGTTTCCAAGCAATGATTGCAACAAGGAAGGACAGAAAAGACACGAAATGAAAGCAGGGTGTCATGAGAGGAAGCTGTGCTGTCATGTGATCCTCCAATGGAGCGGAGATACACCAGCGGCTCCTCTTAAAAAGGGAACTGGAAACACAATGGAGCTTTAATGCTCTTCTCCTATGCGCTCACGTCTCATAAAGAGCCATGTTTTACAGGAATGTTCACAACCTTTTTCCACTCACGGTGGAAAGGTTAAGCACAAACAAAATGGACTCGCTTTAGCACAAAGCAAACGTCTGAGGCTGCGATTCACAGGTAGCAGCTGAAGGTGGAAGCTGAGGATTGCTGCTGGAGGCTGAAGGCGTGTGACTGCAAGGGCAGGTAGCAGCAGGCTGACAAAAGAAGCTGCAGGAAAGCTCTGTGTTTTACTCTCTAATTGTTAAATGTTGTCTTAGTGGCAGTAGGTGCAGGTGGATGTCAAAGTTGCTGTAGACAAAGTCAGAAGTTGTTTTTTTTACTCCTAAAGATAACTGTGTTTCTGGTTTGCCATGTTGTCAAGTGGCAGCAGTTTGATGACATACTTCAGCATAACACCCACTACAGAGTGGTAACTCCTCTGATACTCTTCTACAGAGTATCCATGAACTATGAAGTGTCTCGCCCTGTGGGACAACTTGTTCCTGGAGCTTCAGCTTAGGAACCTGGAGGAGGTCAGCAGAAACAGTTGCTGGTTAATGCTTGGGGTGTGACTTCTTGGACCTGCACATGTTCAGATAAAGAGGTGGGAGGCTGGGGAGTTTGAGTCAAACCCAGGACCTGCGGGAGGTCAGGAGCAGGGATTGAAGACTGTGGCCTGGGGATGAAATCTTGGACCTGTAGGAGTTGAGGAGCATATGGTTGACAGTGGAGAAATGTCAGCACCTGTATTAAAAACAGATGTAACTGACTATGTCTAAATAGTTTTAAGTTCAGGTTAATTTCTATTTGTTGGCATCACAATGTGTCCCAGTCAGGAGATGCAAATGTTGACTTTGTTACAGCAGCCTGCAAGTTTTTCCTGAGGCCAGGTGATCTGCCTCTTCCTGCAGCAGATATTATCCTCCAAGAGAATGGAAACTCAACACTGCTGCCAAACATGCATTAGCACACCACTGTGCTAACAGCAACATGTGGTCTTGAATAGAGTGAATTGAATTACTTGCAAGAAGTGGAGCAGACAGTATTTTGCCATTCACTGCGTGAAAATATTGAACAAATTTTAATGTACTGAAAATATCTTAGTGCAAATAATTAGGTTTAATTTGACAATATGACAACATACCACACTACACATAGGGCTGGAAGACTAAATATTTGTGACACATCCATATTTATTATTTTAAAAATACAGCTGGGATAGGCTCCAGCACCCTGTGGATGGACATAAACAGCAGGGTTTTATTTTTCTTCATGTATGTTTTGGTTCTTTTAATTAGTCTTGTTTACTTCTTGTAATAAGAAGCTCTGCTGCTAAACTGTGGCACTGAAGCTGGCATTTAAGTAAAAGTAGTAGTTTTTCATGTTCCCATCACTTTAATGTGTCATGCGGTGGAAAAGCTCAATTACTAACTAAATACACTGCTCAAAGAAATCAAGGGAACACTTAATCATCACAGTATAACACCAAGTCAGTTAAACTTCAGGGAATCTGTGCATTTAGAAAACACAAGTGATTGTGAATCAGTTTCACTCCTTCTATTTCTTGACTGATTCTTCTCAGGTTTTATGCTTTGCTAGTGTCCTTGTCACTAGTGGTAGCATGAGGCGGCACCTGCAGCCCAGTTACTTCAAGGTGGCACATCCAGTCTTAAGAGCATGCAGAAGATACCAGGAGACTGTTGGAGAGCAACAAGCCAGCAGCAGGGAACAAGAAAAGTTCACCTAGCAGTGTCAGAGGAAATTGATCTATATATCAAATTGTTTATGCACATTTTGTTAGTAACTTCTTACAGAGCTAACAGACTGTTTAGTTTGGATATGCATATTTTAAGGAATCTGGTCGTCTGTCTGGCAAAACAATGTGCTTTTTTGAAATCTTTAAAATCTCACATATTCCATCTTGAAAGTTGTTTTGTCTGTCGCAGGTCTTCGTTAGATGTCATGTTGAAAAAACTGGAAACGTTCCTGTGAAAGACATTCTTGAGTGAAACTGTGAAAACCTGGCTTTCTTCACAGGTTGACATTTTGGGGTTTGTTTGTGTTTAAGTGTGAAACGTCTTAAAAGGATTCACCTGGAGACACAATGTAGCAACATGGAATCCAAATTACTATAAAACAGCTATTGAGAGTCAGAAATAGAAATATACTTTCCCCCCTAGAAAATACAAATGAAGAATGCAATAAAAAATAGGTATCATGCTGCATGCATCCTCAACACGTCTCCATTTACACTTAATGAGTTCATATGAAACTAGATACCCAGTCAATTGAATGAATGTGAATGCCTTCCTTCTTTCCACAAAGTCAATGTTACTTTGGGACATGAGAGGGTCTGCCATCTTTGTCAGGTCTCTCTAGAAAAGAAGTTGCTAACCTCACTTGGATCTACCTGGTTAAATACATTTAAAGAAATTAAGTAATGTAAAAATTGTAAGCCTCTATGGTACCATGGTATGGTACTGGCAAACATGAACAGTGGCCAAAACCTCATGCCACCCCTTTGTCAATCCATGCGAACTTTTCTGCTTTAGGAAAATCTATTTTTTTATTCATAAGATCATAGTTCATCAATGTTTTTACCTCGCTTTTACAAAAAAATTAGACAAGCCCAACATCCTGCTTCTGCACTTTATGATGAAACACGTGCACACCACTTAAACTGAATGGAAGACTTGTTAACACACACACAATGTGAAAGAGAGCGAGAGGTGAACAGAGACAGGCAGTGGAGGAGGACGGACATAAGAGCTGATTGACCTTGACCTTGAGTTTTGAAGTGACGTGCTCAATAATAGTGATGTCACTTTATGTTAGACAAGACAGGCACTGGAAGGATTTGTGACACTTGAGGCTCAGCTCTCATCACAGACGTAAAGAAGTCCTTTTTGACACGCACACACACACGCGCAGGTTAGTGGATAAGACCAACACTCAGGCTTTGTTCCTCGGAGAGAACTTTAACCAAATGTTCACACTCATTAACTGAACAAGCCACACTACATGTGTAAGGTGCTTTTACCACAACACTGAACAGCAGCTGCTGTTCACCTTCCCAAACACACTAAGAGGTGTGGGCACTTTGGAGTGCTGAGGTCTGAGAGTGAATCAGTGTAGACCACTTCATCCAACTGAATTTCTTTTTTGTTTTATGAAGGGGCAAGCAGCTATCATCTTCTGAAGAGAATGAATCTAAATTACCTTCGAGCCCCTAAGATTTGAGGACTATGTTTAAAAACACAATGTTAAAAGCCTTAATTAAAGTTGACAGTATACACGTTAAGGACATCTTGATTCTTTCTTTTCAGATTCACTGTGGTGGCGTACAGAGCCTATTTAATGAATACTGTGTCTCTTTCCTAACACTTACATTATGTATGTCAACCAGAACCAACCGTGGCTCTTTTGGATCCCAGCTTGAATCCAGAAATGACACTCGTGTGCATCAACTGTCCAACGTACAGCAGCTTTTCACATGAGAAACTCACGAGCAGACGAGCAGCTTAAGCATTACACTCATACTGTGCAGTTTCTTTAAGATTTAAGCTCTTTACACAAGAAAAGATCAAGTGTTACAGTACCTTATATTCAGTGAGTGACTTTTCATTTAATCCTAATCTTTCTAATTCTTTTCCTAATCTACATCCATAAGTCATAATATGTGATTTGTCTTTATTGAACACACCAATTAAACATACTGAATGATGGTGTAAAAACGAAAGGGCAACAGTGTTTTCATAAGTGTATGAACCACTTTTGGCAGCAATAATCTCAAGCAAGTGCTTCTATTGAGCTTCAGCTTCAATATAACCATGTACCAACGTGGAAGCTTGGATCGCTTGCCATTGTGGGGGAAGAATAAATTCCCAAGTTTGTCAAAGCATCCTACAGGGTAAAGTCAGGGTGGCTGTCTGCAAGCTGAAGCTCAGAAGAAGTTGAGTGATGCAGCAGGACATTGACCCTAAACTTCAAAGTAAATCTACTACAGAATGATTTCAGAGATATAAAATCCACCTTTTGTAGTGATCCAGTCCAACAGAGGTGCTGTGGAATGACATGAAGAGAGAAGTTCACACCAGACGTCCCGAGAATATGATTGAACTGAAGCAGCTCTGTGACGAAGAATGGTCCAAAGTTCCTCCTGGATGTTCTGCAGCTCTAATCCACAGCTACATGAAGAGTTTGCTTGAGGTTATTGCTGCCAATTGTTCAACCAGTTATTAAAACACTGTTTCACTTACTTTTTTCACCATCACTCTGTATGTTTAATAGGTGTGTTCAGTAAAAGATAGAAAGATTGCAGCTGTTTGTGTTTTATCAGCTTATAAATAGTGTTCGTTGATATTTGTGTGAAGATCATGTGACAATTCATGATCAATTTATGCAGAAAACCAGGAAACTGTAAACAGTGCCATAACTTTTTGCAACTGTAGGAACTGAGTGCAAGTAAAGTGTTGTGGAGTAATCTAGATGATAGTAAAGATTAATGAGACATGAGTGTAACAAAGCATCCCGAGTCAGCTGTACTGTACTGCGCTTCAGCAGCTTGTAAAGAAACTGGGAGAGTGTCTAGTGGCCTTGTGCGTAACATCAAAAGCTACACGATAAAGGCAACGTCTCTCGGCTGGTTTAAAGGAGCTGATTCTGAATTGAGATTACCCTGGCCCGCTTGTCATCGCTCAAGGACTTAAATGCACACACATACAAGAAATATAACTGAACACACAGAGACCGAGCAGGAAATGCTGCACACAAGTGTAAAATGTCAGAAGATTTAACTAGAACTATACACAGCAGCTAAAAGGCATTGTTGTAATATAGTCCCTTAAGGTGTGATTCCAATCAAAAGCAGCATCATATGGAGATCAAATTTGATTAGTACTGAGAATTCAACAACATTCAGGTTATTAAGTTGTGCATGTGTGTACAGCGCTCATCAAGATCCCTCTATTTGTCACTACTCCTCATTTGTTGTATATAAATAAACTGTGTTGTACAACACAGAACAACACAGCTGAGATCTCTAAGCGTTGATCCGATGTAAGAAATAATGTTGAACTTGTATAGAAACTTCTATTAAATAAATACTATTGTAGAAAAATGTATCCAAAGCAAATGAGAATGATGATGTAGGTAATGTGAAAGCTTTCATTGTGTTGATATACAGATAAATATTCCACAAAACACACCTGAAAAAGAGACACATTTATAACAGAAAACGTGACTGAGCAGTGCTGTGGGACATCAAGCCTCGTCTAATTTGAACAGAACTGAACGATAATGACATGAGGACAGGTAAAACATTTTGCCAAGTTCTGTTCACTGTTCAGCGTGTGTCTCTGTAAAGTAGATTCACTTCACCTTCAGTCAAAATTGAATCTCCTTTAGGGAGAAATAACCCATCACAAAGGAGGTGCCGTGGCAGAGAAAGCTGTATTTTACAAGGAGACGCTCTGGTCATTTGTAATTGAGAGGGGATGTGCCGAGAGCTCACTCTCCCCATTACTCACTTCCACTCCAGACCCTTCTGCTTTACAGGGTTTCATCTTCTCAACGTTATTGAACCCTAAAACACACCTGCTACCACGGTGCGACAGCCCCGCTCGGTCACTAATCGCTGAGTGCTCCAGCTTGTCTTCAAGACCTCCAGCTCAGTGTTCACTGTAGCTCCATTATAGCACTGTATAAAATTTTTAAAAGGCTTAATGTTTATTTCAGTCAAGATGATGCTGTAATGCACCTTTAAATTGGTCTAGTATAAGGGTAGGTGCCACCAATACGCTGACATTTTCACAAGTGGCGGAAAAGAGCAAAATACAGTGTGTTTTAACACCAGCCTCGCACATGTGCTAAGGCCCTGAGACTCTACAGTGTTGCTTTAGATTCTTTAAAAATAATGTTTTTAAGGAAACTCCATCCATAAAATAAAATGTGAAACATTCAACAGCTCTCTACAAACCCTGTTTGGGCCAGAACCATAGGGGGTTTATGAAAGTATGCGGTCTGGCAGCAATCAGACTAAGGCCTCAGTATGTTTCATACAATGAACTTGTTACATAGTTTTATTGTGTCTGGAATCAACTTTCCAACAGTGGAATCAGCAAATGTTGCTCTCAACGATTTTGTAACTTTTCCAAACACTGAAGATGTGCATGCTGAGGTGTGAGGGCTTATTGTATAAAAGGTTCTCTCAAGTTCTCATTTTCATTCTTCAAAGAATTACTCTCAGCGTCTCACTGGCTGAGGAGCTCAACAACTTATTTGCCCGCTTTAAGACAAATAAACATATTGCACCACTCTCCCTGAGTACACCTGCACTCACACTCCAACGACATGAAGTGAGACAGGTGCTCAGGACAGCTAACCCCAGGAAAGTGGCCGGCCCTGATGGGGTACCTGGGAAGGTACTCAGGGCCTGTTATAATCTCTATATTATCCCTTGCAAAGACTTATCAAAGACCATCTTATCTCAAATTGATGTCATCATTCCTGTTCCCAAACATCATCTGCAAACAGCCTAATCCTGTGTTGCAGACTATAGACCAGTGGTTCTCACCCCACTGGTCATGAAATATTTTGAAAAACTGGTGCTTAAACACATAAAATTCAGCCTTTCTTCCTTATTTGATCAATTAGCATACAGGTACATACATACATCTACAGAAGATGTTATCTCCATCATTCTTCACACAGCTCTAAACCATCTGGAGCACAGGGACAGTTATGTCAGGATGTTGTTTGTGGATTTCACCTCTGCTTTCAACACTCTCCTTCCTGACATCCTAATCAACAAACTGCCGGCCCTGGGTCTCCCCTCAGCCACCTGCAGATGGTTGAAGAACTTTCTGACAGACCGACCACAGACTGTCTGGATTGGCTGTCATCTCTCCTCCTTCATTAGACTCAGCACTGGCTCCCCACAGGGCTGCGCGCTGAGCCCCCTCCTCTACTCACTATACACTGACAACTGTATTCCAGCATTTCCAGGAAATCACATTTTGAAGTTTACTGACAACACTGCTGAAGTGGAACTTGTTTCACATGGAGACGAGTCTGCCTACAGAAAGGAGGTGCAAAGACTGCCAGAGTGGTGTTGAGTGAACAACCTCATACTGAACTCCACAAAACAAAAGAGCTCATAATAGACTTCAGGAAACACAGCACAAATGTGCAGCCGCTCCTCGTCAATGGACAGTATGTGGAGAGAGTGGAGTCATTTAAATTCCTGGGTATTCACATCAGTGAATCTCACCTGGTCCACAAACACCTCAGCAGTTATCAAAAAAGCCCAGCAGCGCTTGCATTTCCTGAGGATACTGAGGAAGAACAACCTGAGTGATGAGCTGTTGGTGTCCTTTTACAGAGCCACCATTGAGAGCATTCTGATGTACTGCATCACCGGATGAAAAAAAGCGCGGGTGTCCTCTCCCCTCCCTTACAGACGTTGCTAACAGTTGCATTCTCTCCAGAGCCAACAACATCCTAAAGGACTGTTCCCACCCAGCTCACCATCTGTTTGAACTGTTACCCTCTGTTACAGACGTCACAGATCTATCAAATTCAGAACTACAAAATTCACCAACAGTTTCAGTTGCTCCTCAACAAACATAAATCTGTGCCTCTCACATGACTGAACTGATTTCACTTGATTTGATTTTGTTTGTTTGTACGAGTATGTGTGATGTTTTCTTACATTTCTTTTTACTGATCGCACCATATAGGAGAAGTACTCATACTTTCACTGTACTATGTGTACATTGACAATGAAGGCATTCATTCATTCATTCATTAACTGAGTGTGGCCCAAATCTCTTAACAAGAGAGATGACAAAAACATGTAAAACACTAAATTCTTGGAGGGAAATCAAGAAAGGAACTGAGTGTAGCCGTCTTTACATGCACATAACACAGCATTTCATATTTTTTTCTGGTAATATTGCTTCAGTGAAGAAAGCAGGACTGAAGAGTTTTCTTACCCTGAGCACCAAACCTAAGATCAGAGTCAGTATTCCTAGGATTTAGCAGGAAGTTGATCATGGATAAACTGATGACATGTACAACATGTAATAGGATCTACCTCGTTAGAAGCATAGTGAGGCCTTTAACATAATTAGCTGTGTCTTTGGAGTACTGTGTGCAGTGTTTAAAACAGTATCATGTATCCATGAACATGACATGTGATTATTCTTCACAAGTGCATCCAGCAATTATTTCACCTCGTTTTTTTTTTTTTGTCATGTTTGATGAAAAACAGTCTAAAACCCACTTCCTCTCATGGACACGTTTTGACTGCAAACTTGTGGAGGCAATGGCCTAATGGGGAAAATATTGTTTCTGGATAGAGTCCAACAAGGCCAACACAAGCAGCTTGATGAACAGCACTGTCATTGCAAATGCACTAATGTGCAGGCTTTGGAGAATTATGAAGAGGTTAGCTTAGAGCCAAGTGGAATGTATAATGCCACCAGTGTTTGTTTATGTCAGTTTGGGTTTTAATGAGAGGGAAATAAGTTATTGAGGGACTCTCTGGTGTGGCTGGATGTCAGTAAAACAATGGCCCAGTATGAAAGTTATGAGATTTGATTTTGATGCTTAAGGTCAAGGCGAAATCCTTCAGTTCTGTGACTTACAATATGTACATTCATGGACATGTAGAGCGAAATAATACACCGATAACATTTACAATGTCCAGGGTGTGTGTTTGTGCAAGACTTAAAAGTATTGTTCGTAAGACTCTAACACTGTCTGTGTGTATTTTTCCTGCAAGACATGCATGGCAGCAGACTGCTCCACAGCACAGGCGTCCCACTGGATGAGTCCCTCCTGACTCCCCCTTCATTCCCTTTTCTTGAAATGGAGTCGTCGGTGCATCGGAGACAGTGGGGATGCTGCACTGGGGCTTCAGTTACCTGGCGGCAAGTCTTAATTCTCAGCAGTCAGATGTGAAGTGTATATATGAAGACAAACCATATCTAACACACTCCAACCCTGCTCTCCATATTTTCTCTCTCTCTTTGCTGTGCATTGGATAAATAAGCAGGCAGTTTGCTGCCAGCGTGTGAAATGGTTCTTATCTATCTCTGCCATTAGAGAGTGGGTTCTATTAAAAAGCTTTGCATTATTCAGTGAGGCTGAGAGACTGATCATTATGTATTTCAGCCCTGTTCCGCACCAGCCCCAAGAGTCCAGCTCGGCCCGCTGGCTGATGCATGTGCAGATCTGACCTTGTGATCTGGAGCCTCTGAACACCGGAGTGGAAGGAGGAGCAGGTCAGCTCGACACTGTGTGTATTTCGTGCCAAACATGCAAGAAGAACGTACCAAAATCTGAATGTCCCTCCAACATACTTTGCTTTCAGAAAGACTGAACAGGGTTTTTTTTAAAACATAAAGTCAGTCTTAACAACCTGCCTGCAAGACTGCCACAGTTTTCAAGGTTCCTGGCAGCAGATTACAGTTACAATCTGGGAAGCTCAGTGAAAGCTGATGGATGTTTAATGCAGTTTTACCTCTGTGCACATGGTGAGAATGAGTGAAAACATGGCTGAGCATATGGTGATGCAGCACTTTTTTTATGAGAGGAATAGAGGATTAATATTGAATAGATGTACAGGATGTGGCATGCTGCTCCTCACTTACTGTAACCTGACTGTATCAGAGGTGAATTGTCTCCCAATGGGAAGCACTACTCCGCTTGACCATTAACATCAAATTCTGCACATCAACAGCATTCCATGCATGTCCCAGGCCCTGACAATTAGACTCTGTCATTAACCATTTGTTATATGTGCTGTTTCTTGCCTTCAGCTCGGCACTTTGCTGATTACAGCTGCTGGATCGATGATTAAACAAATTAAAGCGGACTGCTGGGTCAATTTTCATCCCGTCTTAGCCAGCGGCTGCAGCGACACCCTGCACAAGTCTAGTGTTGAAATGCAACAGAACAAAATTAAAGTCTTGGTAAAAAATGTTTGGACTGTACATTTGTTTCCTGTTTGATGGCACAGTTTTATGCAGCACTGCCAGACTGATGTAACAGGGAGGGAGAAGTCATTTGTTTCAGAGCAGGCGGTAACTCTTCAGTTGGCAGCAAACCTGTGACTTTTTATATAAAGACTCAATTCTGGGACAAACAGTGCACTGGCTGTTTACTGTGAATATATCCTACTGTTGCAGGCAGAGGTGGAAATAGAACTGGGTGTTCAGTTGGGAGACTGAGATGGAAACTTTTTGTCCAAATGTTATTGAGATGTTAGGCAGGTTCTACTATTTTTTTACTTGAAATGTGTTCAATTTAAATTTAAATGCCTTGTGACTTTATTAACCCCGCCCCTCGCCCAATGACAGCTGTGATAGGCTCTAGCACTCCTGCAACCCTTGAGATGACAAGTGGTCAGGATGGATGGATGGATCCTGCCACAGGTTACATGATCCAGGGGTGGGAGTAAACAGTCAGTTTTATACATATCTGTTTTAATCGAGATTACCTCACACACATAACTGGAGCTGCAAATAATTATTCTACACTCAATTAATCTACCAATTATATTCTCATTTACTTAACACTTAACTACATGTCATTCTCACTATGTCCTGTAGGATGGCAGAGAAAGTTTGATGAATACAGTAGGCCTGCAGCAATTTTTTAGTTTGCACTTTATTCAATGATAAAAGTAAAAAATAAATAAAATACAAATATGTAGAAATTGCGATAAATATAATAAATCTCTCTCTTGCTCGCTCACGGAACCGAGGTGACGTCAGGTCTGCAGATAATTCTGATCTCTCACTTTGCACTTGGACACTGACCTGAGTCAACCTGTTGCAAAACTTCACCTGGAAAGCGAACACTTGGAGAATCAAAGCTGCTGGAAAAAGCATCTACTTGACAAAGGATCTTGATCTAAAAAACAAACAAACTTGGACGTCACTGAGCTACTGTGAAAACAGCCAACACCTCCAGCATGGTCTTCAGCAGGCCGCTGCCCAGCCAGGAACACCTGCTGCTTGGGGTCGACCACGACCGTGCAGGTGAGAATAAAAACCCTTTTTTTAAATTACAAATTCAATAATTAATCTCCCTAAAACTATGTGAAGCTTTGTCAACATAATAAAACAAATATAACTTTATGAATTTAAAGGGCCACAGGTCACATCATGATCATTTTCTGTTGGAAAAATATAGATTTGGTGAAAACTGATTTCATTCGACGATTTCTCGGTTTAAATTGATTATTTGTTACTGAGAATGTCTTGAATTTCCCGGGACAGGTGTGGAATGTATTAATAATAGTGTATTAATTTGAAAACACTGATATTTTGGTTTGAGGGCGTCGAACTGTACAAATTTTGCATCCAGTTTTTGGAGAAAAAGATGGCGACTGGGCCAAAATTCATAAAATGCCAAAAATTAATTTTTTCTTGTGACCATGGAGACGATGGAATCAGGACGTCAGGACGCACACACGCTCGTTTCTACCGGGCACCTGATTAAAGTCGTTCAAGGGCTTGAGGCTTGAATTAAAATGACTTAAAATGTATCCTGAGCTGCTGGTGAAGCATCGAGTCGTTTAAAGTTGACAATTTATTACATTTATGAACTAATCAGATTCATCAAAATGAAATCAACAGCTCAGTGTTGAGGGTTTGACTGAAGGAGAAAAGTTGCTCTGAATATTACTGGACCTAAAAACGAAGCCGTCTTGTTGTGTGTCTTCTCACTTAAGCTTGTGCTTGACATGTTGACATTTTATGTTGACCTAAAATATGCTAAAACAGTATTTTGTTTTCGAGGAGAAAAGAAGTGATTTGTTACCGTCCTGCATGCGCGCGTCCTGCGCTCTGGATGCCACCGTCTCCTACACACACCGTGATCTCATACTTATAAACTTGGACCACAGCCTGGTTCAGATTAATCACTCCTGTATTGTTAAAACTCCTGCGCGCCCTTATCCTTTTCTCCAGCGTCGTCCCATTTCCTGTTGCTTGCATTTGGAAACTGGAAACTGAATCCATGTGCACAGAGGTAAAACTTGGAATCTGAGTCCAAATGCAAGTGTGTAAGCTGTGTAGCTGGTTCATCTTTTAGTCCTCCAATAACATAGCATATACAGCAATTAAAACCCTTTTATTATTATTACTATTATTATTAGTAGTAGTACTACTACTTTTTTGGCACATTTTACATAAATTATATGTACTTATAATAGGTAAAAATAAAATGTGACACGTTCTACAGTAATTTGGCCATTAGTGATTGATTACCTCCTAAATATAATCCAAATATTACATGAGTGGTAAAAATCCATCGACCCTCTGAACAGATGTTGACTCAAAATAACAATGACAGCAGTTACATAATGGTTCTACAGTGACTTAGTCGAACTTCAACCTTACTTCTACTTTACTCTGTTCCTAATAACTGATATTGTGAGAAATTCTTAACATGTCAAACTAAGTATTCATTTTATTCCCCAGGTGGCCCCCCTCAGCGTGTGGACTACATCGTTGAACGTCCTGCAGGAGATGGCCTCCCTGAAGTCATCAGGATTGTAGACGATGATGATGAGGAAGAGGAGGGTGAGTTTGAGGGCATTCCTCCGATCGCTGATGATGAGTTTGAGGAAGATCAGGACATGGACAGTGAGGAGGAGGAAGAGGAGGAGGAGGAGGAAGATAGTGACATGGAAGAAGACTGGACCAGCGAAGATTCTGGTTACAGTACCATGACTGATGATGAAGATCTTGACGACAGTGAGGAGGAGGATGATGACATCAGACCTCGCTCTCCTCTCAACCACCAGAGGCGAGGACTGGATCCTCCTGTTCCTGCTGCAGGCCCTCGACACCTGATTTCCAGTCCACCACAGGTTTACCCTTGGATTTCTGAGGTGTTTTCTCTTGCTGGTCCCTGTAGTTCTTTGGCACAACCACCACTTTCTCAGAGGTCTGAAGAATCTGCTCCTTCAACATCAGGCCACAGCTCTGCCAGCAAGAGGAGCAGGGAGGAGAGTGACATGGAGCAGGTAAGTACTAAGAGGCAGAGGTGGACTTTTGAGGAAAGCCTTGAGGACTCAGCTCCTTCAACTTCTGGCCTTGGATGCTTCACAAGCAGGAGCAGGGAAGAGGACTACAGGGAGTCAGCACCTTCAACTTCAGGCCTCTGACGCTTCACAAGCAGGAGCAGAGAAGAGGACTACAGGGAATCAGCTCGTTCAACATCATACCTCGGATCCTTCATAAGCAGGAGACCTTGGCTTGGTCATTTTCAGCGCCCAAGGGGGACTGATGACAGTGACTCCGATTAGGATTGTCAACCTGGAATGTTGAAGCATGGAGCAGTAGCATCAGAAAGCTGGAGTATCTCTGTATTTGGCAGGGCTAGTGATGTCATAGGTAGCCTTTGCATCTAGCAGGGCAGTGAAACCCCTAGGTAGCGTCTTGCACCAGGGCTTATTTGTATCACTGGTTCCTAGGATGGATTGTGCCTTTAGGATCTTGAGGGACTGCCTTTGCGTCTGGCGGGGCAGTGAATGCTCTAGGTTGCACCAGGGCCTATTTGTTTCTAGTACATTTGTTTATTTACCTTTTGTGACATTGAAAGCTGGTCTTTGCGTCTGGCAGGGCTGGTGATGCCCCAGGTAGCCTTTGCGTCTGGCGGGGTTGGATTTGCACTAGGTAGCGTCTTGCACCAGAGCAAATTTATATCTGGTGGCTGGGTCATCCATTTAAATAATAATTCAATTGAATCACAACAAACCTTGGGAGTTTTATCTGCTGAAGAATGGATGGGACTCCTGCAGGGCAGTTGTGACTCAAGGTGGCTCAAGAGGTAGAGCAGGTCGTCCATGACCTAGAGGGATGGTGGTTTGACTCCTAGGTCTTCCCATCAAAAACTTCCGTCCGAAGTTGCTCCCGATGGTCAAGGCAGTACCTCATATGGTAGCTCACTGGCAGTCACTGGTGTGTGTGAATTAATAATTAAGAAGAAAAGCTCAAAGCACTCTGGATTAGAGCTCTACATAAATGCAGCCATTCACTGTGTTATCTGTCAGGGTAAGCAGGGTGCTCTCCTGGCTACAGGGGGGAACACCTGCTAATCCCAGTGAGATCACATCTTTCCACTGCTGTATTGTGTAAATCGGAGCCAGTCTAGACTACACTGCAGAGCTGGCCCAAGCACTCATCCCATCTTGGCTAGGGTTATTGAGGTTCATGTGGATGGAAAGAACCAGGGATTGGAAGTTCTACAATAACTTTCCTGCAGTTAATGGAGGTTACTCTCCTCCACATGCCCATTCATGGAAAATATGAGAAAAGGGAAGTATGAACATCTTACTTGGAATTAAACTTACCTATCATATGTCAGGCTTAAATACATTGAAAGTAAAGTATTTTATTGTGTATTAGCTTACAGTATACAAATCTGCTAATTGAATGTACAATACCATGCTAAAAGCTCTTTTAATAATTCAGAGATTATGCATCCTACTAACTCTCTTGTTTGTTTTTTAAGTGCGTCCAAATCACAGGTAAGTTTTTCAGTATTTACAACCTCAGTAACGTTTCCTGCAAGTTTTCATTTCACTTGAATTTAATATAACATATTAAATATTAATATAAAATATTATATATTTTTACTGACTGGACTATACTTTTATGCATTTTGCTCTTTAAGGTGTTGATGGCTGTACCTTGCAAAGTTAAGTTAATTATAACAATGTACAAATGGACTGCAAGTCTCAATATTACTTTATTTGCTTTGACACTTTACTATTTACTTGCCTTGTGGTATTTTAGTGCTTTTACTCTGATAGAGATGACTAAACCGGACCAAGATCCTGCACTGCACGTGATCCTGTTCCATGCAGAAGATGAAAGACCCCAGACCACCTCCATCCCAAGAACCACCGCTGTACAATCATCTACAGTAAGAATGACATGTCACAGACTATTCACAGTCTGTCCCCCATTTATTTAGCTCTCAAAGTCACTGCAGTGCTGTGTAGAGACCATCTAAAATAATGTTGTTGTGACAGGTAAAACGGTGGAGGCTGGAGAACTTCAGATTCAGAAACTTTATTTATCCCACAATGGGCAATTCAACAATGTGGAAGACCCAAACCTGACATCCAGGGTTTTATTGATGACAGAGACCACAAGTTTCCTGCAGATCGATCAGAAGGATGGATGACCATAAGACAAGCTGGAGAGAAGTGGTTGCCTGTGTTTCAGTGGGCTCAGTAAGTAATGCCTTCAGTACGAGTAGAAGGATGGCAGTAGTGACATAAAGTGGTGAAATGCTAAATCTAACACCACATACATGTATGTTAACAGTGTATCTGTTGATAATATTTGTTCTAGTGCTGAAGTAGTCCACTGAACCCCCACGCTGCACCCCCTATTCTCTTCAGCCTCCAGTCAAGAAGATGAGGAGCATCACGACCCTACCCACAGAGGAAGTGATCGCTGGGTTTCAGAAGCTCCTCACACACACAAGGGAAACTCAACATTTATTTTCTTTTGTGTGCAGAAGAAAATCAAGAAGAGACACCGCAGTTCAGTTTCCTAAATGCTGCAGGAATCTGACACAAACTTAAATAAATATTGCAAATACTAAAAGTACCATTTAGTTTGTTTTTTATTTTGCACAAAGTCATTAGTGTTACATGTGTAATTTCTACTATGGGATTTTGAATATCCTGGTAACAATGCAATAATTCTACTCACAGTATAATTATGACACTTTAAATAACATAACACAGTGAGATCAAAATAGTCTTAAGAAATACTGATCAGGATGTTTTTTGGAGAAGTCGCAACCAGGCAGATTCCTGCAGGTAATGGATGTCACCTCTGCCCCAAAATGTGTTAATGACTATTTGGAGTTGGAATACAAATGAATTTCAGAATATATAAAGTTGTACATTTGGCAACAAACAATGTATGTCACAATATCAAAATATAGTTTATTATCTCATAAACATCATTACAACTTTTTGCTCATTTTCCAAATGTTTCCAAATGTGCCCCCCTTCACTAAGTGTCTGACTCTCCATTAGAAAAAATTCTAGACCCAGCCCTGACATGACTATGATTTATGAGGAAAGGGTAAATTTTTCTTCTCCAATTCATTTTTTTAGAGGCTGGATGAAGTAAAACTATCAAGAACGTAACAAAAAGAGCAAAGATTAAAGATAATTATGACACTGTGTAATGCAGATTCAAATGTATTTGGTTATTATTCATGTCTAGCTACTGCTTAAGGGAAACATGTGGTACTGAATACTGTGTCGCTGGTTTTGGCCTTGTTCTTAACCTACACTGCAGTGCTAAAAGTCTAGTTGGAGCTCAGATAAAGTCAGTTTAGGTCAGGCTGTTCCCACACAGATGTGTTTCCTTCCTACCTAACTGCCATCACTACTGATTTGTTAACCCCAACGTGATCTGTGTCAGAGTGTTAGAGCTCTTCCCTCGCTCTCTGTCTTATTTATTAATACCAGGCCCGTGGGGTAGTTACATAACAGTCTGTTTAATTATTTGGAAACATTTCACTTTCCTTTTAGCGCCTCCGTCTTGTAGTGGTGGGATTTAACATACCCATCAGTACATCACAGCATCTCTGTAGCAGGCTGTGTGTACTGCAGTATACACTTCGACTGTTAACAATCTGTGTTTTTCTTCTGTGCCGCACTCACAAGTATGGAAGGCAAAAAAGGTTGATTCAAACACATCTGAGATAAGCGAAAACAACCCTTTCACTATAGAAAATTATAGAATAGGCGGCAAGAATGATATAATGGGCCTGTTGCACTGTGAACTACGGTGGCCTCGAGGGCTCAAGGCACTGCAGCTGAACACATGCAAACACATCAGATTAAGGAAACGTAATCATTAATTTCACACGAACACCGGCGCAGCATTTAGAAAGAGAAATGCTCCAAAGACAGACAACAAACTCAAATGGAGAAAACGACCTCTGGGGCCACCGTAGTAACCACACTGACAAACGCTGTTAAGCATAGTTTTCAGCGCAAGGATGTACGCTTTAACCGCGTGAGGGATTGAGGTGGAGGTGGTGGTGGGGACTCCGACCGTGGGACACACTCCTCTCAAGCTTGGGAAGCAGCTTCCATTTAAGGTGGACCAACATTACACCAACCTTACCAGGGTGTAAATGAATCCTGTTACTGACCAGTGATATGTTTTATTGCTTATGATTTTGAATTTAAACACGTTAGAGAAAAAAATTTGTTCTCAATTCAAAATATACATACTTACTCTAACTTTGTTTTGTAATAATAACTGTCATTTGTCATTATTATTTTCATTGCAAAAAATTGTGCAACAAAATGTTAATGTTTTATAAGTGTAGTGCCGCAAACTGATTTATTCTGTCTTGTTTCAAGATACAGACGCTGTTTTGATTTTTAAACACAATTATTTTTGAAAATTTGTCTTTGTATGTGTAATTTGTATTGTTTTTTATTGTATTAATCATAATCATGTAACACTATGAAACATTGCTGCCATTTCACTTGGGTAAATGATCTGAATCTCTTTTCCCCCATTGGCTGATTAACATGACAGCTACACAGAGGCCACATGGTTGCTGGCTTATTCCACACTTTGCTTTTACCACAGGCCTACTCGTGCTCTGTGCTGTAGAAACTGGCCGTAGCGAACAGTTGGTACGACCTTAAATAAGGGGCTGGACTCTGTAGGTACAGCAGAACCCGTTGCCTCCCTCTTTACACTGATGTAGTGAAGTTATGTCCGCTATATAAACTGCGCGCAGCGGCCAGAGCGCACAGCCTCAGTGGACAGCTCCGTGGTGCTGAAATCTCAGACACCACACACTCACTCACACACTCAAGCCGCTAGAAGACCAGCACCATGGACGGATCATCGTGGAAACTTTTTCTACTTTCTTTCCTGGTTGTTATAGAGAGCTCCGCGCAAGACTTCGGACAGACGCAGTTTATTTGCACCTCGGTGCCCAAGGATGTGGACTTGTGCACGGCTACGATGCAGAACAGCGGTCCGGCGGAGGACCTGAAGAGCACGGTCATGCAACTGCGGGAGACCGTGCTGCAGCAAAAGGAGACCATTATGAACCAAAAGGAGACAATCAGGGAACTAACGTCCAAGTTGAGCCGCTGCGAGAGCCAGAGCTTCCCGGCGGCGGGACCTGGTGGGAGACGGCCGGGGTCGACGAATACGATGGGGGATGTGTCCCGGGGCACCGCGGATACTCTGGCCCAGTTGGGGCAGACTTTACAGACGCTCAAACAGAGACTGGAGAATCTAGAGGTAGGGAAGCCGAGGATTGCAGAGCTGACAGGTCAAAAGTAAATTAAATTAGCTGCCCTGGGTGATAATTAGAAAGAGGATTAGCTGTAACTTTCTGGCTTTGTGGAGTCTGCTTGGAGCCACATGTGGTTTAGTGAATCTTTTTAATGACTGAAAAGTACCGCAAGTAAATGAATGACAGGGTAGTTGCCTTTTGAATAATGAGACGCAGAGCATGAGTTAGAACAGATCTATGTATACGGAGTAGAGGGGAAAGTCTTCCCTGTCCTCCTTTAACCCAGTGTTTATCTCCCTCTGCCCGATGCAGCAATACAGCCGGGGGAACAACACCGCGCAAGCGAATAGCCTGAAAGATCTACTTCAAAACAAGATAGATGACATGGAGAAGCAGGTTCTGTCCCGGGTCAACACGTTAGAGGACACCAAACCGGGCTCCAGGAACGACAGCGAGCAGCGGAACAACGTGGAGTCCAAGCTCACCTCTCTGCACCACCGGCTCACAGACCTGGAGAAAGGTGCGTTTGGATTTCAGAGCGCAGGACTTAACACAGACCAGCACAGGAGTTCTCAACTGGATTAGGTGTAATTTAATTGGGTTTTAAGCTCAAGGCGCCTCAGCCTTTAGAAACAACAGAAATCTCCGGTATTACAGGACTCATGTAGAACCTTACAATGCCGCAGCCACGTTGCGTCCGGAATGTGTGAGCTCGGAGAGGAGAGCTGCATTGCTTTGCATATCTCAAGACCTGTTTGTCATTTTGCTTTGCTTATATTTTTTGTTTTTCATAGCCAAAATGTGGCTGTCAAACTTACATAAGAGCCTTCAGTACATGTGGAGGGTCATTTTCTTTTGCACAAGTGAGAGGCAGGGAAACTTTGAAGGGTGCGCCTCGCATTGGCGCGTTTTGTAGCTTATACCAAAAGGTTTGTACATCCTTTAAAACACATGCAAACGCGCGTGCGTATGATGTATGTGACAAAGAGGCTAACAAAAAAACAATAGTAATAATAGCCATAGTAAGAAGGCTGCAGAATAGATAAGCTTTGTTCCTCTGTTACTAAACCAAATTCTAGTCATAAATATTATTTATCAAGAGTCATATAGAAAATATGTGGGTTTATGAAATACAGAACCAAAATCTGAAGAATAGTCACAATGTATGAAATAACACAATCTGGCAGCTTAAATGCATGAAATGACTTTAATTTCATTTACAGGCAAAGATACAAGGCCAACAGAGAAGTTCCAGCTCACCTTCCCCCTTAGAACCAACTACATGTACGCCAAAGCCAAGAGGAGCCTCCCTGAGATGTACTCCTTCAGCGTGTGTCTGTGGATCAAGTCCAACGCCTCGCCTGGAGTGGGGACGCCCTTCTCCTATGCTGTCCCAGGTCAGACCAATGAGCTGGTCCTGATCGAGTGGGGGAACAACCCCATGGAGATTCTCATTAACGACAAGGTAAAACAAAATAATTATCATGGAAAAAAACTGTTCAAGTATTTCATACTTTTGCAATATATAGTTGCCTGCGTTTGTATACACATCACTTTAATATGTGGAACAATAGTGAGTGCAACAGTAGGAAAAAAGTTAATACTTTGCACTTGGATGAGTCACCTGCCAAATTCTCTGTGCCAGAATTGGAAAGTGAATAAAAATAGGTCCTAAGGAAATAGGGTAAGACATGTGATAGAGGAAGTGATTCAGCAGGAAGGAGAGAAGGTGTGGAAGCGATGGGTTTTCAAGAGGGGAGTCACTCTGCTACTAAAGTGTGAAAGAGAGATTGTTTACCCGGGGAGAGAGACGTAACTTATGAAATGTCTCTGCTGCAGGTCGCAAAACTGCCGTTCCTCATCAATGACGGGAAATGGCATCACCTCTGCATCACCTGGACAACCCGTGACGGGATGTGGGAGGCCTTCCAGGACGGAGTGATGCGGGGCAGTGGGGAAAATCTGGCACCTTACCACCCAATCAAACCAGAGGGAGTGCTGGTCCTTGGACAAGAGCAGGTGGATACACGTTTTCAAATAAGAGGTTGCACTGCTGCACTTTAATCCCCCCATTATGCTCAGAAATATTCCTGAGTCAATTTTGGACAAAGATTAAAGGTGGGAATATTTGTGAAGAGATGGTCAATTAAGGCTTACAGAACTACTTTGTGAGCAATTTATCATCCCATTACAAAAAGAAAATAACAGTGATTCATCAATTTGGCCTGAATCCTGACAAAAGAAAATCAATGTTTTGCACAGAGCAAGATATTACCACTATGTAAAAAACACATTGGTTAATAAAATCATGTCACAGATGCACACAAAATTCAAATGATATCCAACTGGAGTTCAGTTAAATAAAAAAAGACAATGTTGTGTTTCTAACTTCATACAGATGTCTAGGTTCAGGATGTACCCACATTTAAAAATAAAAGCTGATGTATGAAAAATTGCATAACTTGATTTTATTTTATTAGTATATTATACTGAATATAATATTTTGGGGGTTTGGAAACAAACCAAGATATATGATGATGTCAACGTCTACTCTAGGATGTTAGACTATTTTCACTGAAAAGATTATCTTTCAAACTATATCTGACAACACTTCAAGTTTGAACGTCCCTTCACAGCACCGGTGTTTTACATTTGTTTGTTTTGTTCCACAGGACACACTGGGAGGAGGCTTTGATGCCACGCAAGCTTTTGTTGGCGAGTTAGCAAACTTGAATATCTGGAATAGGAAGCTCTCTACCGCAGAGATCTACAACTTGGCAACCTGCAACAACAAAGCACAGGCCGGCAACGTCTTCTCCTGGACGGAGAGCAACGTCGAAATATTTGGTGGAGCGACCAAATGGACCTTCGAGCCTTGCCGTTCGCACAACTGAACTGCATTTCACCATTCAAGAAAGGCCTCTCTGTATTTCTGAGCTTTCGTCGTTCTTGTCTTCATTTGACGTTTGTTAGAGACTATTTGAGTTACTGATAAGCTTAAATCTGGGATTTTTATTGTTCTTAGGTATTTATGTGCAGAACAACAACTTTTCATCTTGAGGGAAAAAAATCTAATTCATCTTGGGAAACCTCAGTGAGAAAATATTGGTATTTGTTGCTCTTTTTTTGTTGGACTTTCAGTTAAAAGCACACCTGAGCTTCTTGTTTTGGCTTATTCCGTCTTGGACTGGCAGCTGGCAATCTGCGCCTTATGTTTGGACAATTCACAATCCAAGTGAGGAATTACATAACCGCTCCCACCCCCCTTCCCTCTGGAGAGTGGGAGATTACGCTGTCCATCCAATTCTTGTCAGTGTTTGGCGCTGTGAAGTGAAGTGTCTGATGCGGTACAGCTCCCTGCAAACCTGCCCCACCCCTCACTCAACCCTCCACCACTACCACCACCACACCCTACCACCTTCCCCTTCACTCTGCCCCACCCCTCCGGAACGTGCACTGTGACTGACGAAGAGAATGCCAGGAGAGGGGGATACGCTGAAGGACACTGCAAAGTCAGACTGTGGTACAAGTCAATTTGTAATCGTTGTTTGCTTCAAGTGTTCCTGTAAGAATGTCGTTAACTTGCCAACATTGCTACAAAGCCTGGGTGCCTTGGGCTGGTACAAATATTCAGCACATTCAGTACGTTTTCAGTTGCAAATTTAATGTTTATTGGTTTCTGTTTTTTTCTGAGCTGGGTTGAGTTTCTTGTTCTTCTGGTAAATGTAATTTAATTACAGTTTGTTATCTGACATGATGTGTTTTGGCAGGTGTTTGTACTACTATGTATTAGGAATGTTACAGTATCTGTATAGTAACAGCATGAATGACAGAGTGCTGTGGAAGCATTGTTGAAATCTGCTTTACTATCTTCTCTGGGTCTGGGTTTTTTACTGTATTGTTATATGCTCTAAGCATGGCAAAACTGAGAGATGAAGAATTTAATTTTTGTAATAAAATTGTGATACTTAATGTCACAGAGCTTTCCTGGCTTTGGTTATGTGCATCAAAAGGTGCGATTATAACAGAGGGAGGGGGACTGTGAGGAAAGGCAACACAGAGCTAGTGGGTGCAGGAGAGAATCAGTAATCAGATAGAACATTTCTACCATGATTTCTACCGTGATACAGTGAGGAGAGGGAGCTCATCCCCAGATAAATGAAGTGGCCAAAAGCAGTGAAGGTCATAAAGTGAGGGCTCCAGAAAATAAATGAAACAGTGAGGGTACCTGTGTTCAACAACTCCTTTTAAGCTCTCTGCAGAAGATAACTCAATCGCTGCTTTGTTGTTTCTGCTGTGAGATGCTCACTGAGGAAAAAAGTGCCTAGTCACATCAACCTTTCAATTCAACTGAGTGCAGCCTAAGCAAAAAAAACAAAAAAAAACTTGTTGAAAGGTTGACTTTCATTATGAGTTCACTTAGATGACCTGTTGCTGCAGTGCCAAACATTTACATCGAACAGGTGTCACTGGTGAGAGTCCTGCATTTAAATGAGACACTCAATCTGTTACTGTTCAAGATTTGTTCTCCCTCCGTCAGACCACCTTGTGATATTTTACTATGAGGCATTTCTGAAGCCACACAATCGACATTGTACATCACATTTAGTCTCCTTGCATGGTTCGTGTTGAGCCATTTTTGTCTCAAGGTTGACCCTGGATTGAACAATCTTTAACTTTTCTTACAAACAAACTGAAATCTCACCTGGATTAAACATAAGCAAAAGTTCAACAGACACTTCAGACCTTTTGAGTGCCTCAAATCCAGGTGACGCTTCCACTGTCTAAACTGCTCTTAAGCTTGACCTCAAAGCAGACGCTCTTTAGCTCAGGAAGAATTACATCAGCGTTATTGACAATTCAGCTACTTTGACTGTCCACATAAAATCTGACACAGCAATTACATCAGCTGACAGTTCAAATACTTACATAGCAACTGACATAAAGTGCACTCAGCTTCAGCTACATGATTCTCTGGTACATGAACTGAAATTTCAGTTTCTTTCCTTATTTACATCAAAAACATTTCACCTGTCTACAGGGCTGACGTCTGAAACAAAACTTAAATGGCGTTTGACTCTTAAACTTCAAGGAACACTTCATACCCTTTCAACTAAAGTACAAGAACTGATGTTCACTTTTAAACTTGACAGGTGAATTGTGGTCTCTGCTTATATACCGGTTAATGCTTTAGCTATGAAAAATGCACACACTTTGTGTTCAACCTCAACTGAAATATTTAATTGATTGCTTTTATTACAGTTCACCTGGAGCTTAGTCCCTTTGAATGACACTTCACCTGCTTTCTTTGCTTAAGATTGAATGGACATTTCAACTGCTTTCATCTCACACTCTTAAACTTAACACTTTAACTGCTTTCATCAGTCTTTCATCAGTCCTCTCATGATGAAACCTGAAGCAAAACTTTCAATGATTTTCAGCTCTACACTCGTCATTGCTTCAAATTCAACTGACGTTTCAACTACTTTCACCATCTATACATCAACTGAGGCTGATTTTAGAACTTCAGCTACAGAAGCAATTCAACTACTGTCACTACTTATTGTATAAAGCAGCTGTAGCTTTAGTAATGATTTGCAGGGCAGTTGAGCTTCAACTGAAAATTTCAGCAAATTGTAGTAACTTTAATTCTTGTTAAACTGATATTTTGCCTTCTTTTAGCTTATCTTCACTTGTCAGTTGAGAAGCTTTCAAGGTTTACATTCTTTACAGCTGATGTATCTAAAGGCTTAAACTGGAAACGTGTCAACAGTTTTCAGATCAAACACTTTGCAGTGCTTCAAGTGACCCTTCAACTGCTTTCAATGCATTATCTTAAGCTGAAACTCATCACATTGCTTTTTTGACATGAAGTTTGACTCCTCCTGAGTATTTAGCTTATGAATAAATTCATCAACCCTTGCCTGAAACATTGTGGGTCCTCAGAGGGGTTTCAATTCAGATTTATCTTTGGCTTAACCTTGACGTTTTTTTTGTATTTTTTTAACTGAGAGAGACTCTGCATAACCTTTTTTGTCCCAGGAATTCATACAAACCCTTAATTCCTGTAGCTACATTGAACACACAAAACAGAAATAATGCAGTCTGTTTTTTAGCCACACACTGGCAGATGGACCCCAAACACTCAGTTTCGTCAGCCAGTTACATTTATAGAAAATACCAGGACAGCTGATGACTGGACACTGTCCAAAGTGACTGTCATTGTAGGAGAAGAACTTTCTAGCCACACAGAATGAAGTTTACCCCATCCTGCAAACAAATAAACTATTAACTACTAACTAATATAATTAGTAATAATTATATTAGTTAGTTAACTAATATCTGTTTCAGTTCATTAACACAGTTTTGTTTTACCTCATCATTAAGGAATTCATGTATTAGAACAAGACATTTTGAGACCAGTAAGTTATTCTATGACTGCTGAGTGAATACTGGTTCAGACTGTCTTTAGCAGGGGGCCAGATGAAGCACGGACACATAAACCTGCTTCTCAATTTGACGCTACCACACACAGTACACAACATCCATCAGTGGATAGTTATAGTTGGATTGTCATAATCACTAGGTCTGCTTACTACACTCAGCTAACACCGTTCCAGTGTAAGCCCTGACAGAATATGTTGCTTCAGTGCAGTTGCATTTGTGCCACAGATACAGCTTTGTGCAGATTTTAAAGCAGACAGACTGAAATAGATCCAAGAAGCCTAAAGGATGATCCTACGCCTTGTAAACATGCAGTAATACACGAAGATCAAGACACCTCTTACAGGAACAATCTCGAATGATACAACATGATGAAATTGCTTACGCTTTGTTTCTGGCACAGACAGTCAGTTGATTACAGTGTAAATTCTCCATAAATCTTGCATAACTAATAAGGTGGCCACGTGGCTGACGGACACAGAGCAAAACAGTATTTACACAATGTTTGGCTGGTAAAGTAAAGTAAATATAAAGCCAGAGCAGGAAATGGTTTGCTTAGCTTGGCATTAGTTCACGTTACAGAATATGCTATAATGACAATGTTGCAGTTGCAATAAGTAAAAGTGCAAGTACTTGCCCAGAAAAATACTCCACTACAAGAAGAAGCACCCTTTAATTTTTCCTTTCAAATATAAGTACAACCTCTAAACTCAATTATAGGTACAACCTCTAAATGTAAAAGTACTCCACTAAGAAAACAGTGTATTTTAAACAATGTAGAATTTGACGCTGGTGATAAAAGAAATGTAGAAGTTTAGTCCAGATTTGTTTGACAAATTCTCAAAGGTGAAAATTATGTCTTAAATGTGTTTTTATCTACAGACTGTAGGACAGAAACATCAGTCGGTAAAGGTGGAGCTGATTTTAACCACTTTATATAGTGACAGGAGGTTTATCAATCAATGATAAATCAGTGTTTTAATAATATATAATGATTTTTCTAAAATATGATCCTGCAAAAAGTAACTAGTAACTAAGGATGTTAAAATAAATATTGTGGAATAAATATTTTTATATTTTTTTAAGTAGCATAAAATGGAAATACTCCAGTAAAGTACAAGTACCTCAAATTGTTACTTAAATATTGTACTTGAGGAAATGTTACTTACTACCTCTGCAATGTTGTGTTTAGTTATCTAAATCCATACAAAAACCAGTGTGTAAAATACCAGAGTTATGGCTCTGTGCCTTTAAATGAATTAAATAAAATGTAATATGTTAATGGAGGTGCCGGTGTGCTGGCTGTTTCCACTGTTCCTAGCATTTATGCAAAGCTAAGCTAACCATCTCCTGGCTATAACTTCATACACAGCATACGGCCTGAGAGGTATCAATATTTATTCTATTACTTCCTTTTAGATGTTTTAACTGGGAACACTAGTTTTTGAAATAAAAGAAAGAAAGAAAGAAAATTCCCCATTTGACTGTGCAAACTCTTTCTTCTTTTTAATAAAACGGTTTACTTATATACTATCATTGGGACTAAAAATGCATACACACACAATGAGCATCATCAACAATAGCCATTATGAACTAAAATGTCATGTCTCACCTGGGCCTCCTATTTTATTTTTGAAATCCCCAGTCACTTCCTGTTTTACTCTGAAATCCCTGGTCACTTCCTGTCTGTTCACTCCCTCACCTCTGCCTGCTTCACCATATTCAGTGCTGATTGCTTTCACCTGTGCTCCTCACTCTCTATTTAAGCAGCTCACCACACACTCACCTTTTGCCTGATTGTCTGTTTTCCCTCACCGCTTACAACTCTCCAGCGTTTCTTGGACTGCCTAGTGGATTATTAAACCTGACTTCTACCCAGGACCTGCCTTTAGCCCAACCCCTAGAAAGACTTTGAGTTTCTGATCACCTGGTTTTGGATCTCGGCCTGCCTTTGGTTTCCCCCCTCTGCCTGTGCCCTGTCGGTTCTGGTTTCCCTGGATCTCTCTCACTGTCTACGGCTCTGCCCCCTGCTCTGGACTCTGACCCTGGCTTGTTTTCGGATGTTCTCGATTGGTTCTGTGAGTCTGTCTGTGCTTGTGTGTTTGCGGGCTCCATCTTGGTGACCGCATGGCAGTCACCTTCCCTGAGGGCAGCCATTTTGTCCATACAGCTTCCCCACCATTTTTGTGCATACTACTCACCTGCCAGTTCATCTGCTCTGTCTTCATTGCCTTGTTACATTCCTTGTTTGTTTTCATAATAAACCTCCTAAAACTCTCCCTGGCTTCCCGACTGCCTTTCTGGGTCCAATTGCCTCTAAAACCCTCACACTAAAACACATTAAACAAACCATAAAAAAAAGAGGAAAGACATGTCACACGTATGTTACACAACAGCCAAGTAAGCCAGGTTTTAGACACAAAGACAGTATATGGCTAAAACTACAACTCAACTGCAGACGACTATAGTGAGCAGTTCCACGTCCATACATTGAACCAAATCCAATAGGAATCAGGGATTAATAATATTTTGATAATATAATACAGTGACTCCATTTTCTTTTACTCACATTTTAAAAAAAGCCCCTTGAGTCAAGCCACAGACAAGACTCATGGTGCTACGTTATCTCAGTTCCTCCGCGGTGGTTATTTTTTCTTTTGGAGAGATTGAGTGGATAAAGACGTGACATCTCTGCTGACACCTGATTAATTCATAAGATGTTCCTTGTGGCAGAGGCGCGACAGGAATAATGGTTCAGTTCACAACTGCAGCAATTTCTCTTGTTAACACTGGTGTGACAAAGCAGTGTAATGGGAGTTCTGGTGGAGTCATGCTTGATAAATAAGACTAAGAAGAATGTTTGCTAGAAGAGTGTGTGCTTCTTTGGACCATTATCAAACTGCTTATTTTGGCACCAGATGGTGAGTTCCAAGCCTTGATATGGTCAAAGGGAGTTCATTTGGATGCCTGAAAGTATAGTGCCAAAATCAAGTTTTCTCCTCAGGAGAGAGGGGGAACGAGAGAATGAGAGGGGATGAAAGCCTCATCTTCTTCCTCTGCACTCCTCCTCCTCTCCGCTCTCCATGGCGAGAGCTCTCAGAGACAGCAGGGAGTGGAACTTATGGCATTTACCGATCAGCAGAAGCTTCCAGGAAGGATGCAGGGAGGATAATGAGGCTTCCTGGGCAGGCGGGGATCAAGGTGTATGTAGGCCACGCTAGGAGGCTGCTCCACTGGTCAGGACTCACCGTGGGACAAAAACTCTTCATTAAACGAAGGCCTGTCTAGATCCATACAAAGACAACCCACTCCATTTTTAGCCAGCCTTTGAAACACTGAGGTGTTAATACTCTCTATATAGCCTGAGCATCACACGTCTCTGTGGGCTTCACAGGCCCATGACAGCAGCAGTTCTTAACCCAGCATGAGAAGGCAAAGGAGACAAAGAAAAAATAACCTTAGCACATGTGTGACAATGTGACAAGCTATGGGAGAACCAATTTAAAGAGAGATCCACTGCAGATGAGGAGATGAAGGTGGGAAATGCCAATTAAAATGAATTAAAAAAACGTGTACCAGGTAATAGATATCAAAATATAAGTTTGACATTTGACAAATGTCTCCTGTGTAACGTTTAAAACCTTTTTAAAAACTTACTTTTTTGGTCATTTCTGGCTAACAAATAAGACAAATAATCAACTTTTAAAAGTTGCTGACTGAGACATCTGGCAAATATGGTCCAACATGATCATCTCTGTCGGGTGAATTGGAGAATCTTCATTCAAACTGATTTTAGCCTTCAACAACAACAACTTGGCTCTTTGGCTGCTGAATGTTCCACCAGCTAGTTTCTAACTTTGTCTGTCTGCCCCATCTGTGCTTTTTTTCTCTAATGTACCATTTTTATATTTTAGAGCTTTTGTTTTGTTTTTTAAGCATCTCAAAACACCTGCCTGATGTGTATCAACAAAAACAATTATTTTTGCTGTGCAGTAACTCTATACAGTGAGCTTACCATTTACTAAATTACTATATTAGGCTACATTTAATTGTTTTATATTCCATAATATATTCTACTGTACTATCATCTGCCACTGTGTATTATGTTAATAGATTATGCTGTTTAATTGTATTACATAACGTAGTGTAATAATAATAATTAATAATATTTTACTGTCATATATTATTTACTAATTATTATTAATAAAGTATTATTACTTAATCCTGTTACATCTACTTCTGATGTACAGTGTCATAGTAGATGGTATAATATTCCCTTTTTATACTACATGCATTTGGGTTTAAGATCAAGAGGTGGATATGACAGGAAACATCAGAATTTCAGCTTTTATTTGACGCTATGTACATCTGCACATGTTAAACAACAGAGGAGGTAGCACCTTTTATATCACATCACCCAAATTTTGAGTGAGCAAAAGTATTGGAACAGATATCTTTAAAGTAAATTAAAGTTAAGACAGATTCATATTTATTTGCAACAACTGAATCAAGTCTATGACTCACTGTTGGTCTCTTCTTTTGATCCAGGCTTATACTGCAGCCTTCTTCAATTATTTGTTTTGGGGGGTTTCTCCCTTTAATCTCATTTTCTGCAGGTGAAATGCACGATCAATTAGATTAAGGTTTTAGATTTGGTCAGTCTAAAACCTTCCACTTTTTCCCTCTGATGAAATCCTTTTTGAGTTGGTTGTGTGTCGTGTGTATGTTTCTGTGCACCTCTGAATTATTCTTGCTTCTTGTAATGAATTTTAATATCATAAATAACTCTGAGCCTGTCCCAGAAGCAGCAGTATGTTGCAAACCCCAGCCGTGACTCTGCCCGTGCTTCACAGCTGGGATTGTTGTTTGGATGATGGGTGCATCCTTTCTTCCTTCACACTTTGGTCTTTTCATCACATCGTGGCTCATCTCTGTACTTTTCTGGTAATTCCAACCTGGCTTCTTGATTCTTACTGCAGATGAGGATTTTGTGGTCTGGTCTCTATATTTCATACTCATGCATTTGGGTTTTTCTTCACAGCTCTCACATTGCTTTTGTTAATAGATATTGTTTTCTGTCAGAAATGGAGGATTTTGGACCCAGAAAGGCAGTCAGGAACCCAGGGAGAGTTTTTAAGTGAACATAAACAAACAGACAGAGCCACTTCTCCTTAGAAGCACAGTCCAGAAAATCCTCTTCTTATTATAATGAATGAATGTATCCATATCCATGCAGGGGGCAGGTCCAGAGTGATAAGAAGGGCCAGAGACAGAGAATGAAGTCCATAAAGCAGAAAAAGGTCCAGAGCCGAGGAAACAAACAGGTGCACTTACAGACTGGGGCAGGTGGAGAACAGGTCAAAGGCAGGCAGGGGTCAGAACCGGCAGAATAATCATAAACGGGTAATCCAAAGGCTGGAGAGTTGCAACTAAGGTAAGCAGTGCAGACAATCTGGCAAACAGTGAGTGTGTGGCAAGCTGCTTTTAAAGGGGGAGGCACAGGTGAAAGCAATCAGGGCTGATTAGGGTGAAGTAGGCAGAAACAAGGGACTGAACAGACAGGAAGTGACTGGGGATTTCAAAAATAAAACAGGGCGTCCAGGTGTGACCATGACAGTTTTCTTTGGCTGACCTGTTATGTGTATGCAGCAGTCAAATTAACAACTGTGTTTGAAAAACACTTTTCAGGTGGTGTCTGTGTGTGTGTGTGTGTGTGTGTGTGTGTGTGTGTGCGCGCGCGCATCGGGGAAGAACTTCTCCGTGACCATGTAGAGACAGAAATGACAAAAGATAAATCACATGAGGATGTTTAGATTGTTTAATAAAAGAACAAGCTACAGACCTGTTCTATAGGGAAGGTAACGTTAAATGACTTCTGCTGTG
>JAUMHL010000001.1:23777619-23801739 GCA_032362345.1 Sandelia bainsii | reverse complement strand
CTGACACCGCAGGGACTGCACCTAATTTCGTTGTACTTGTTACAATGACAATAAAGATATTCTGATTCTGATTCTGAATGATCCAGAGTTCCAAAAACCCTGAGACCATATAATAATTTCTTTGTGTCTCTAATTTGTCAGTTAGGCAGTTAATCTGTTAGCAATTTGATACCTTAAATCCCAGACTAAGGTACCCTAATGACATTATCAGGTTTATTGTCTCAGATTTCCTATTTTCTCAGAAATGTCCTTCTAATAGGAATCTAGTTTGGACATCTACACTGAACAGAAGATGCTGCATTAAACTGCGCAGCAACGTCATGACTGCAGATGTAATTCTAGACCAGACATCTGTTATATTTCAATGGTAAAGCAAAATCTCAGCCACTGAATGCTCAAATGCTGGCTGCATACTAGGAGGTCAAATTAAGCCAGTGAGGGCTAAGAGAGGAGGAGAGAGCGAGCTAGCCCTCCAGTGCAGCTATAATATTAACTAATGTCCTCATGGTAATAACCAAAACATTGTCGCTCATTAATCGTGAGGACTGTTGCTTTCAACATGATTCATCTCTGCACAAAGCTTCACTGGCAAGGATATTGTTTTGAGTGTTGATACTGCAGCAAAAACATTACATAATATAACATATAAATAAGTTGGAGTTACATAAGCAAGCACAGAGCAACTTTTTCTTGGATCAGCGGCTGGGGACTGAGAGCTGGCAGATGACGGAGGAAAACAGACAGAAAGAAAGGAATCAAAGTGATGATTCAGCAAATGAGTGAAAAGCAAGCAGAAGCCATGTGGCTGCAAAGCTGACGATGACAAGGCAGGGAGAGGAGAGCCTTCAAATGCAGCGGGGAAGAAAGGACTCGGGTCGTCCTCGGATGGACGAGCTTCATCCTGAGAAGCTCAAAGAACATGAGAGGACAGAAAATGAGGTGAAACTCGATGAGCGATGAGGAAGGGGGAGAAAAGAGCAAATGAGGGGAATATAGGGCAAAGGTGATGAGTACTGAAGTGTTTTCTTATATCTTATGCGTGCTATTCTGTAAACAACAGTAGTGTTGCAGTCACATGGATGCCAAGCACCACCCGACATAGCATTTTCTGTGGCCTAGAGCTTCACTGTTGTTCAAAAGATGTTAACATCTATCCACAAGTCACACGAGTGCCCAGCTGTTTTAGGAATCCTTTAACTTTATTATGCTTCAGCCGGGGCTGGAGGCATCATGCTTCCTGGGTGTCCTGTTCTTGTGAACATGATAGCTCGGGAACGCTGTGAAGGAATTTCAACAAATTTGACAAAAATGTCCACTTGGACTCAAGGATGAAGTGATGAGATTTTGGTTGTCAAAGGTTGATGGTCAAGGTCAGTGTGACCTCCAATCCACCCATCCCGTTCTTGTGAAGGCAATATTACAGGAATGCCCCGAGGGAATTTCTTCATATTTGACATATTCATCCATCAAAGGTCGAGGTCACTGTGACCTCAGGTATGTGAATTCTTGTTTACGCAACATCTCAGATTTGGTACAAATATCCTCTTAGACTGAAACATGAACATGAACATTTTGTTCATCAAATGGGCAAAAGGTCAAGGTCGCTGTGATCTCATGGCCATCCTGCCCCACCCTCCCATTCTTGTGATTGTGAAATCAAATGTCATGAGCGAACTTCCTCAAATTTGGCATAAACGTCCACTTGTTCTGAGTGATAAACTGATTATATTTGAACGGAATATGAGTGTGGACAGACGTGTTTCTAAACTGAAACTTCACTGGTTCGCAGCGGTTAGCAACCACAATGTGGTAATTCAAATTATATCAAATGATATATTTTTTATCTAGATTTTTATGTTGTATGGTGACGCTAAGGGTTCACCTCATCCAGTACCAGTAGTTCTGTTTTCTTTTTGTAAAATAGAACAGGTCTGTATGTGCTATGTCACAGTGCTCAGAAATGTAAAAGGTTTACAGTTTAGTAATATTCATGTTGCATTGCAGCATTGCCAAAAACCACTGCTACCTCCGTAACTACAGCAATGCACATAATAGAAATGAATGATCCTAAGCAATGTCACAAAACTAATTTAGAAATGTTTTAATGTGTGGTGCATGATCAGATTTAACTGAAAGGAACTGGAATCATAAAAATGACACATTCATTAACATTAACACATTCAGGGAAGAAAGAAAGTGTTTCGATGTTATGATAACAGAATATGACCTTGTGAACCCAAGCAGCCTCACCTGGGGTAAAGGCCAACGAATTCCCTGACGGTTTAGCCCAGACCTCCTTAGCAATTATTGCACTGATGTCTCAGGGAAAGACAACTTGAGCCCTTTTCACACGGCAAAAATCCCTAGCCTTCCTCTAACCACACACATAGGTAGCTCAAAGACTAAAGACTAAAAATCCTTCTTCTGGTCTGTGTGTCTCCCCTAAGGGACTTCAGAGAATCTCTTCTCGTCTCTTTTCCACTTAACTGGGCCTCAAACTGACCTTCAGGTAAATGAACAAGTAAGAGTCTCCTTAAGAAGGTATTCACCACCATTCAAGACATATTTTGTAATGAGTCTTGGCAGTGAAAATGTACTTTGCAGTTGACTTATTTCAGAAATCAATAGAGAGTCTTGGCAGAAATATCTTCCATGTATGATCACCAAGAAAGAAAAACAGCTGAAAAAGTAATATGTGTGATAAGAAAGTGATGGGCAGTTAGAAATTTTAACTTGGCTAAAATAAAAAACTAAACAAAAACAAAAACTCTTTATTACTGCCCAGAAATGTTTACATACCATGAAACACATTCATATTATGTGAGCCAGTTTCAGGGTGGAGTATGCTTGTTGCTTATAATGGTTTACTAGGACACTTAATGGAACAAAGTAATTGTTAATGTAATTATTAATACATCCTTTTTCTGCTATGACAAGTCAAAATGTCTGCTGTGGAGAAAGATCTACTGAACCAGGATTTGTATTAAGACTGATTTGAGAAGAAAACCATAGACGATTGGTGTCTAAAAGATTCCAAAACTCCAGAATAGGTTCAATGGTAGTTTTAAAATTCATGTTTTCTGGTTAAGCTAAAGTTACATTTAACTCCACTCTTGGTTAAGGCTAAGGAGAAATCATCATTATTGTTAGTACATTTTATTTCTATTTACATTTAGTCACTTGGAAGATTCCTTTATCCAAAGTGACCTCCAAGTAAGTACAAGGTGTGCGAAAGAGAAGAAATGTTTCAGTTTTGTGATATGTAAGTTCCAGATAGTGATAGAGAAAAAAACAAAAATTTTTAGGTGCATTTGTGGTGCAAATTGTGGAAAGGTTCTGTCTGTTTTTTGAATATTTGGAGTGAGGCTGCAAAGCAATAGAGTTGGCAAATAAATGCTTACATGGGTCATTTTGGCTGGTAATGAGAAGTAATATAGTTTGTTGTTTCGTTTGGAGAACCTATTTCTGCTTCTAAAAAATCATTTTTATTAATAAAAACACAAAAAGAACCTCTTTTTCCTTTTGGTATTTCAGTTGCAGTACTTCTGCCACACTGGGTGACAATTTGCCTAATCATTCTTGAAAGTCTTAATTTATGTCATTGTGTAAAACACGCATAGCTACAAGTTACACTTCATGTCAGCTTCATGGAGGTGAGGCAGGAGGCCACCAGGAGACAGGCAAGGAGAGGACAGAGTCAGACAAATGTGGAGGAAACTCTTCACCAAAACAGAATTTCCTATAGGACTCCTGCACAGTACCTTGGGGAAATGTCAGCTGCCAGCACCCACACACACATTAATAAACACAAACACATATTCACGTGTACATGGGTACACAGTGTCCCTGCATTCAGTCAGGAAGGTACAAAAGAGGGGAGGTGTGTTCTCTCTCTTTGTCTTCTTTGTAGCTCTACATGACGTGATTTCTGGCTTGGCGTCTTTAATCTCCATCGAGCTGAAAACCCCCACGAAGGGTATAGTGTAGCTTTTCCAGGAGGGAGACACAGTTCATATTTCATGTCTGCAGAGATTTTCAGCTCACGAAGAGCTGTGAACCAGATGAAACACTGTTTGATGGTTAAACCAAGGAGTGAGAAATCAGCTGGATGAACCCCCCCCCGGGATAAAAGGGACTGATCTTTTCTTTCTCTTGGAAGTCATTCATCTGAGGGAATTGGAGATCATTTTAGGCCACAGAAAAAGCACAGTGTAAATCTGTACCCACTCCCTGTGATTTCGTACTGTCAAACATTTGTGACAGTGTGTCTGCTTACATAATCAGCAACATATCAAGACAGGCGCAAGTTTTGTTTGTATTTTATATAAAGCCCATCAAATGACACAGTAAACAGACAGATCCCCCCATGCTGCACGATAAAAAAATCTAAATGTTCAGGATTGTGAAAAACATTGGCAGAGACTTGAGACTCACAAAATTCAGTCCCCAAAATGAGGATTTGATTGGGACTTGACTGCTCAGACATCAAACTTGACTGACCCTGAGCCCTTAAGAATTTTACAAGAAAAACACGATGATCAGACGCCATTAAGAATCATAAAACGAGTTGATTTGCACACTGGATATGAAACCTGACTTGAGCCTTGAGTGGAACCTGTCTCCTCTGACTTGAACCACTGTTGAGTGACTTAAGTCTTAACTTGAAATTTTGTTACCTTGACTTGGACTAGTCTTAACTGATGCTTGTCTTATCTCGGATTTCTCGAGACTCAAACCTGTCTCTACTGACTTGAGATTTTACTTGGCCGAACCTCAAATGACTTGAAACATGCTTGGACTAGTTTTAAATGACTAGATTGTCTAAACTGACCTGAGGTTCGACTTGTTCAACTTATGACTTAATTTGAACTTGTGCCAGTCGACGTGGCATTTGGCACAAACTTTAATTTGACTTGAATGCATTCATTTTTCACAAAGGCTTAGTATATTCACAAACTCTTTTTTTCTAAACATTTATTAGAAACAAATGATGGAAACAAAACAGAGAAAGTTTCAGACTTTTCTTTTAAACATAGAACAAAAAAAACCAACGACACAGTCTCAATAAGGTCAAATTTGTGTTTGCTGCACACAGAAGATGTTTGGCTTTATGATCAGGATTTATTTGACAGTATTTACACCGTGATACATTAAAGACCACAGAACATAGAAGAGTATAGAATACGCAGAAGTATTGGTACATGTGACCTACAAGTGTTTCTTGTTACCGTGTCCTGTAAGATTGATAACTATCAACTATCAATAACTAGCTCTTAATGACTCTTGCCTCAGGTTTTACCTGTGAAGAAGTTGTTGTTAAAAAAAAAAAAAGTTAAGTCAACAGAAAAACCAGAGAGCTGGGTCTAGCTGGTCGTCATAGTGACGCTGCATGGAGCTGATGTGAACTGTGATGAAGCTGTCAACACACACACATGAACAGTTCTTCTTTCTAAATACTGTATGTGGCTGTTTGTCATAGCAAGGAGATAAATTTTGTTTCAGAAGAGACTGAAGACAGCAGGAAAAAAGACAACAAAATGACTGTGGTTACTGTAGTAACACTTTTATCTGACCTAATCAGTGGTCTGCGTGTTTTCACATCACCTTTTGGTATCTCTTCAGCTCACTCTTCATCACCAACGACCTCCACAGAGCCGAGGTGAAGAACACTTCATGAACAGACACATAGAGGCCAAACCACCAGATGCAAGTCAATCACCAGAGTTTAACCGAACTGAACATGCAACAAACTGAAGGACACGACAGTAAAAAGCCTGGAAAAGCAAATCAAAAGAAGAAACCAACTATTTGGTGACGTCAATGAGGCCTGATGAACATATATTTAATTTTATAGACTGTAATTTAACTCTCTGATCCACTACTTTTCCTCACTCAAAGTCTGGGTGATCTGAGACAAAAGGTGCCATGTTCTACGCTGATAAATAAGTGTCATTCCAGTACTTTTAGAGGGGACTGTGATCCTTGTTTTGACCATAAATATTTCAGTAAATAATTAAAAAGTTGCATCGGAAACACTAGAAAAATATAAGAAATCACAGGCTGATGCAGAAATAGATGAAACAAGTTAATACACAAAGAGGGTGAATTGCGACACAGATTATAAAATACCTCCAGTAATTCATGCTTGTGGAGGATTTTACTTCAGGCTCTCTGCTTCTCTATATTTTTGTTTTCCCTTCAAAGTAGAAATTCTTCAGCCTGCTACAGACACCTCTGCAGACTCTCGCTGTCTATCTGCGGAGCTCGTCGACTCCAATCAAAAGAGAACTGAACACTTTGCTCTTTGCGGCTTCACAGACTGTCACAGCCCTCACCTCTGTCTCACTCAGCATCTTTTGTTTGGCTTTGCTGCAGCTCTGCTGAGTGAAATGTCTCAAGGGCAGCCACGCTTTTGGACATCATTTGTTCTGTACAAAACATTCAGAGTTTGACAGATTGATTTCTTGAGCTTTTCTTTAATTCTCATGCCAGACTGTTTCTCTTCATTGTGTAGCGTATGATGCAGAGGGCAGATGTCACTGCTCCCAATATTACAGCAATAATGGTCCACTGGTGAACTGTTTTATTTCTCTATTATCCTTTCTCTGCTTTTTCTTTGCCTGGACCTCAGGTGTATTGTGTCCTCTCCCAACATCAATTCTAAACATTAAGATTACAGAACATTTAGAATTATTTACATTGTTGTCCAGTACTTTTTGATTTAGAACTTAACTGTTTTAGGATTCATGACTTATACTTTTAACTCCAAAAGTCTGCCACAACAGCCAGAACCACCATGGGATACGTCCATAGTCGATAGTCAAAAGTAACAAAGGAGAGAATGGGGAAAACAGAAAGGCTGGTCAGAGAACAGGAGGAAAGCAGGATCGCTGCCCTGTGTCAGAATCATCAGGCTCTAAATAATGAAAAAGCAAAGATGTCCAACTGCTCAGGGCCTCTGAAACACAGAGAGTGAAAGATGGAAGGGAGGATGAAGGGATTGCAACAGGAAGACTGGAGCCAACAGAGATGCTGCGGATGAAGAAGAACCTGTCATATTCTTTGTCTAAACATTAAACTGATGAGTTCTACTGACTGGTCACTGCAGTAGAAATGTGAGCTGGGGGTTCGAGTGGTAGAAAGATTTAGATCAAAAACATAATAGCCTTATTTAGCATTCTTTACTTAGCATCAGTCACCAAGCACCTTCCATGATTTTAGCACTTATGGAGTGCAACACGCAGTAACCTGCCTTCTGCAAATGTCACAATCTGTCCATACTGTACGCTTTGTATATCGCTCTGACGTGGGACCAGTTTGCGGTCTCCACCAGCTGATCCTGTGACCCCTCCTGCTGATCAATACTGCCCCATCTGACCACTTCTATTCCTGGCCACCATCCCTGCAGAGTCAGCCCCCATCCCCCCTGCCCTTCTTTTCCGCTTGCCTCACTGGGACCGGCCTGGCACAGTGGTACGTTTGCCAGGTCTGACTCACTTAAAGAGAAACGCTCAGTGACGACACAACATGAAGTACACAAAGCCTGTGACTGTGTGTTAGTGTGTTTAAACATACCCGGTGTAACTCAACATAAAGCTTGATCCACACCCCCCCACAGATATTAATAGAAGACCAGCACTCTCACAGAGATCAGGGACATTTATGATTTATTTACAAGGCTCCTAGTGTAAAAAGCTGAGTGACCCAAAATGTAATGAGATCAGAATATAAAAAGAGCCAGTCTGACCCATATCCAGTTTAAATATGGGGCGTGTGCATAAAAAGATACAGAGTCTTCTTCTCCCACACTAAAACAGCAAATCAAAGTTACAGCATTTTATCTCTCTCTCTAACTCACTTGATAAAACACTTTCTCACACGTCCACACACTCATGCAGATAAAGACGCTTCGTAGACCTTCTGCTTCTCCTGCTGATGTTCTTGAGATCGTTTATCATTTGGAACCTGAAACAACAGAAGAGCAGGCAAAGGTCAAACTTTTTATTGCAGTAACACAGCACCTATCAGCACCTATTTTACTGTGTCAGCTGCGTTCAAAGACCTTTAATGCTTCAAGATATCACTGCAAAACCTGAAAATCTATCTAAAAAACACATTTGTCTAATTTCTAGTCAAAATATCTCATTACAGTTGATATAAGACACAATCACTTAACAAGTAACATTTCAAGTAACATTGAGACAAAAGTTTTATCATTATCACCAGTGTAGAGCTTACAATAAGCTATTAAATACTTATTACTTACTGATACTGATATTAGTATCAAATGCTAAATATTTTTAGCTAACTAGAAGAATACATTTTATTTTGAAATGCTTACATAACTTTCTAATCACATTTCAAGTACAAGAAGGTCTTAAATCTGGAGCAGACTCACTGTTGTACAGCTTAAAATCGGTTAAATGCTTCTTAAAGCTTTTGAGCACTGTCATTCTGTCATTCTGAAACACAACACTTAAAAACACTGGTAACACACAGCTTAAAATTTGTTTCTGCTAATATCTGCTTTTTCTAAATATCACATTTTATTTCAAGAACTCTTACCAAGCAACTTGTTCTAACTTGATCTATTGGCATATTACAAGATAAAAACACCTTTTTTATTTTTGAAGTACATTTTTTCCTAGTGTGCAAGGTTCAGCTTGAGTGTATATTTATCTAGCATCTCAGAATTATTTCTAAGAACTGTGCTGAAACCTTGTACAGTAGTAACAGCAGTTGAGTCCTGCTCAACTACCTCTGAACAGGACTTTATGAAGTGAAGGAAAGAACCAGGACAGCTCCTGAGCAGCTTTTTTCTTTTAATAAATGAAATCATCATTTGAAAACTTCATTTTGTATTTACTCAGGTTTTCTTTGTGTAATATTAAAAATTGTTTGATGATCTGAATCATTTAAGTGAAAAAAAATACAATAAAAAAAATAATGATACATTTATTCTCATCTGTCACAATTAATTGTCAATATTTTAAAGTATATAAAATAACAAGGACCGTATAAAACTAATTTACCTGTTGTAAGTAAGTTAAGAAAGTTGAAGGATGTGTTGCTTTTAGTCGGCTCTCATTGAGAACCTTTGCATTATCTTTATACTGCACATAAGTATGATCAAAGTTTGGTTTATCACTGCTGTGATGTTTGGCTCTGACAGAACCAATTTTCCTGTTTCAATAAACTTGTCGTAAAGCATTGCCAAAGCATCTCTCTGTTCACTGAATCCCTCTGTCTGAACACCATCTCCTTGGCAAACCCTAACAGGTTAGGACATCTCTAGAGATCTACTAAATATCAGCAGAGATAGGAGTGAAGTCAAGAAACTCGATAAATGCCTTTATTCCTAGTCCTAAAAGCAGGATCAAAAATGTTTCCCTCTGAGGATTCTGGGCAAGTTAGAGGACTTCTTTCCAACTCTGAGATGTTTGGGAAACTTGGGCCCCCATCCATTACCTGAAAGCAGGGGCAGTTTAACTCGGAGATGAGGAGCTTCATCACAGAGCACTGAACCATTCACACTATCATGCCACAACTTTATCTGTAAAAATTGGAACCTAACAGTGAGGCCCATTAGCAGCCTCTGTCATTATTTTCCCCAAACTGAAGACGCCTCAGCCTGCCTCTCCATTCCAGTTAGTGTGGGCCCTACAGTAACACAACAGGAAGCAATTTGCTCTGAATAGCCACCCAGGACATTTTCATTGCATTACAGAGGCAATCAGCATCAGCAAGTAAACTAGAGGAGAGCGACACTGAGCGACGGCGTGGCAGAGAGAAAATTGAATCAGAGTGTGTGTGAGAAAGACAGATAGAGAAACAGAAAAAAGAGAGAGCCAGATGGAGAATGAGATGGAGAGCTGTTACCGTGTTACAGGCAGCCACAGTGCTGGTCAATGGGCAATAAAAAAACAGCATAATAGAGTTGTAATGGCAAGAGAGCAACATTATAAGCCTGACCCAGGTTCAGGAAAGAAGATGAGGTCCCTGGTGTGTCCCAGCAGCTGGAGGGGACCTGATGTTAATGTACTACAGGACATATTAGTTATTAGATACGGACACAATACAGTATGTCATAGCTGGAGTGTTATTAGCTTTGTTGGCAGCATTTTATGTGCACGTGAGCGTATGTGCATGTGTCTTTCATGACTTAAGCCACCATTTTTTTTGCAAAACTATTTCTGCAGGTGGATCTATTTAAACACACAGCATCCTAGACTCTGTCCTGGAAGAGCAACATGAAACATGAAGGTTTATTTCTACTCTGTACATCCATAGGGCGCGAGGGTTCCCTATGGATGGTTGATCAGTATGAAAATTCGATATCATTGCTATGGCCTTTGTCACCAAATCCCAACCCAACTGAACACCTATGAGAGACAGACTTGTTAGACAGTGCTCTCCACCACCATCATCCAAACAACAAATGAGGGAACATCTTTCAGAAGAATGGAGTTACAGTACATCTCTCAGCTTCAGTGCTAAGATGCACTAAAGCTGTTCTAGTGGCACGTGGTGGCCATGGGTGACTGTAGGCGTCAAGCTATCAAATATCTACAGATGTTTTTTGTTTTTTTCCAAACTTCAATCCTGACTAATGTTATTTAAAAAACTAATATAGAATTAACAATTTACTTGAATTACTCAGTAATGACGTGTTGTTTTTCAGTGGTTTCCCTGAATGGTTCTTGTTGTCACAGGTGGGAGAACAAAGAGGAAAACAAAGGAGGCAACATCATTTCCTGCTCTTGTTACATAACATATCAGCCCAACAATGAAAAAAGATGTTTCATTCTTGTTTTGTTTTATGTAATCGCTTTAAAGTTGCTCACGCATGCTTTACTGCAAATCATTGCTAAAATGAAAGTGACTCATTGTCGTTTTCTTTTCTGTTTTTCAACCCATCTGGCCTTTCTTAAAATATACAGAATTTACAGTAAAGATATCCTCTCTGTTGCATGTGGCCTCACTTTTCTATACACGTTTATGTCAACACATTTTGACGTTGCATATATTTCTATTAAACGGTTATTGCTGTTGACTCTAAATTGTCCGTAGGTGTGAATGTGAGTTTGCATGGTTGTTTGTCTCTATATGTTGGCCCTGCGATAGACTGGCGACTTGTCCAGGGTGTACCCCGCCTCTCGCCCGGTGACAGCTGGGATAGGCTCCAGCACTCCCTTGCGAGGAAAAGCGGTTAGGAAAATGGATGGATGGATGGGTTATTGCTTGTAAAAGTGTTGCTATGTAGAACAAAAACCTTCTTAAAAGTGTTCAGTGGGGCTTTGATGGCTTATGACTCAGACAATTAGAGCTGCACAGTTTTACTCCAATAGGTAATTATATATCTTTTCTAATTAGATATAGGATATGACGATACATGAGGGAGTATTGCAAGGATTCAGCACTAATTATAAACATGGAAATATTTTATTTATATAAATATATCCAATGACTGTGTATTTAGAAACACACAACATGAATTTAGTAACATTGGGGAGTTTTTCCAATCCTAAAAATGGACTGCAGCCTGTAGAAAATAAATGCTTTTTGGCGTATGGCAAGCCATGCTCAGTTTTAGTCAGTAGCCTTGGGTTTCTTTGCTTCAGTCCTCCTTACTCTGCTGTCAGACACCCCATGAGCTGTGTCAAGAGAAACTGCACCATTCTTCAAAAAGAAAAGCCTCTGGTTCTTTGAAGGATGAAGGAAGTGGAAATCTACTGAGTCCCAAATTATTGATGCTACAGGTAACCTCTGAAATAAAACAGAAACTCAGAGAAAACAAGTGATAGAAAAACAGAATACAGAGTAGCTGGGCCACATTGTCCTGTCAGTGCTCCCATTAATGCACAAATGAAAATTTTAAACTGCAGCTTTATTATGGTTTATAATTTGCAATAAAACACAGTGCTATGTAACATCACCAGCATACGGTGACAAAACATTCTGTGGCTAAAAAATGTTACAATGCATGGAGTTCCACAGGGATCAATTCCTGGATCACTTCTGTTCCACTTATCCTGCTCTCCAGAATACTCAACTAGACTTAACTCCTGCTGATATCAGGTACCCTTACATATTTACTGCAATCAACACTCCCTGTACATGCCAAACCGCTTGGAGGCTTCAGAACTCCCCACTTTCATTCATGTACCAGTTTCAGACAGCAGGCTCAGTACTTGTTATCTCATGGAAAATATTCCTGCTCCACTGGAGAGACTTCTTTCTTATTTGGCTGCAGCAGTTCTTTAGATGTTGTTTTGGGTTCTTTTATGACCTCCTGGATGAGTTGTTGTTGTTCACTACCGTTCCAAATTTCCTCTGTTTCTTGATAATGGCTCTCACTGTGGACCCACTGAAGTCCCAAAGCTGGCTCCCAAAAATGGCTTTGTAACCCTTTCCAGACTGATACATGTCAATTACTTTGTTTCTCATCTGTTCTTGAATTTCTTTAGATCGCAGCATGATGTGTTGCTTTTTGAGCAGGTTTGACAGGTTTTATTTAAGTGATTTCTTGATTGCAGTAATCAGGCCTGGGTGGGGCAAGGGAAATTAAACTCAGCTTTCCTAAAAATGTGGTTCATGATTTAGCAAGGGGGGGAGGGGACTTTTTCACATAGGGCCAGGCAGGTTTGGACAGATTTTTTCCCCCTTAATAAATGAATGAATGAATGAATGAATGAATGAAGTGTGCAAGTGTGACAAACATGCAAAAAAAAGAGCATGAGGGCAAATACTTTCACAGCACTGTACCTGAGAAACAGCAAACCTCTGATCTGAAAACACAGGCACTATTAAAATGCTGGATATGACTCACATTTTCTCCAAAGGCTTAAATCTATCTCTGTATTAAGAGTTTGAACTTCTCCGTGCATGACGTTTTAGACTAGTTTGTTTTTACAGTATACTTTTGTCTTGAAGCTGTGTTCTTTTAAAAGCAGGGGACTTGTCCAAGAGAGTATCAGACACTTGGAGAATAAGAGCTAACCTTTAATAAGCAGTAATGAAGACTTAAAGAGAGAAAGAAAGAAACAAAAGGGTTGACTCAGTGTTCATGACCCTAGGTGACTGCCCAAATGCCCTATGCCTAAAAACAGCCATTGATCTGTAAATGAAAGAATGTAAACACAATAACTGTCAGGAATATAAGACATTATGCGCGTATAAGCATATAAATTACAACACATAACACGTACATCTACTGCTGTCGTCATATCAATTGGTGAAATGTGGTGCTCAACTGTAAGTCAATATCTATACTGTACTTACTCCCATTGATGGCCGTTCCAGTTAACATTCATCAGTTATAAATTCAGCTTAGTTCAAAGTTTAGCTACACAAAGCCCTTAGCATGGCTCTAGACTCTTAGTCTTGTTATAATTTGTTACAGTTTTTATCTTTTGTTTTATCTTTTTTAATATACAGCTATATACATATAATATATATATATAATATACATCTATATAGTTATGTATTAAATATGTAAAAAAAAATGATTGTTTCAAATTTCACAGCAATTTTCAAACCCCACAAAGCTGCTAATAATAAAGGGATGTTTGCTGATTAATGATCATTATTCATTTACATACTCATTTAAATTTCACTTCAAGGGCGAATGGTGCACTATTTTGCGTCTTAGCTGCATCCGATTTTTGAAGTGTTGAAGTGATGAAGTGTTTATGCAAATCCTGTTGTGACATTAAGGCCCTCAGAGACAGGACAAATGAGAAGAATATAGTCTATGCACATCCCTCTGTGCACCAGTTACATGCACACACTGTGACCACAGCTCTGAGTACTTGCTCAAAATCATTATGCTAATTTGAGGAGATAGGTAAGCTGAGTGAAGTCTCAATACAACCAGTCTACAACTCATTAGGAGATAAGGAGAGGCTGACCTATAAATTACATGAAATGTTTAAATAGGTGTTCATTTAGTCCATCATAGAGTATTAGTCAGGTTCCCTCTTACCAAACACAGTTACTGATCAGAGTAGTGCTGTGATTCTGTCTGTTTGGTGCAGCAGTTTTAAATGGGCCTCAGTCCTGTCTCAGGCAGAATAGAAGTGAGGTTGACGTACATAAAGAGGAAAAAAGAAACTTACTGGACAGGCTTCTGCTGGCTGCTGGATTTAGTGAGGTGAAAAAATAAATTTTCAAATGATGACACACCCATGGCCACACACACACACACACACAGATGTACCTCTGCCAATGTATGCATACTGAAGCATTCACACACAAAACACCCTGAAGTCAGCACATTTCTAGATGGCAAACGAGACTGGGAACTGCTTAACCATGCTGGTCATGCTGCAGGCATTACTAGTGCACATAACATGAATCTATGCACGCATGCACACACGCACGCACACACACAAAAACACTTGCGGGGCTGTAAACATTAGCAATATTTTCCCATTTCCTCTGCAGGGCAGACAGGAGAGTAGTAGATCTTCACGGGGGCTGAGCCCTTCACTGGTAATAATCTCCTTTACACTTCACACTGCCAGGGAGATGAATCATGGTGGATGGAGTCACTGTGTGAGAGAGAGGGAAGGGGCCCTAATGCGCCATGGCCCTCTGATGTGTGTGTGTGTGTGCGTGTGTGTAGGTGGATTCAGAGGGGCAGAGAGAGGCCAAGGATCCTGTTCAGATACTGTCAGCATGCCAGAGTTGCAGAATCACTTTAAGTGATGCAGATAAGGTCACTCTGAGTTTTATGTACAACCTTGCACTGAAGCTTTTGAAAAACCACAAAGCAAACCCCCTAATTTGCTTAAGAGCTTTTTTTCTATTTATTTGACAGACTGAGACTCTACATATAAAATCAAAGTAGAATGTAAAAGCATACTTTTATTTCTGAAAGACATTATTTCTAAATGACATTAATAAAGTTTACCTTACTCATATTGAGTTCCTTATGTGTTTTCTATTCTGTCATGGTTTCATGTGAAAGAAGTCTGGTGAAACAGGATGACACTGCAGGTAAATGTCTTAGTGAACAACATTAAACATTATGTTATTGGTTGTTTTATGCTATAACTGTATAAAGAAGAAGAAACATGTGGTTAAAATCAGCACTACCTTTACCAGCTGTTGTTTTTGTTCCACAGTAACACATCTTATTTAATATAAATTGCCAGATTTTTTTTTTTTACCATATTTGTTTTTATCTTTGGACGTTTGTTTGCAGTTTACAGCACAAATACACAGTTTTCCTACTGGAGAACTTACACTTTTGTACTTACAAAACAAGTTAGAGCATGTACTTCAGTGAGTAAACTGAAGTAGCAGTTTTCTACACACTTCTCAGACGTCAACAGTGGCAAAAATAGAATTAGGTGTATGTGAGATGATGCAGTATCAGACCTCAAACCTACACCGTGTGACGCTAGTAGTGACCTGACTGATGAGGACATGGCAGTGTGACAGAGGAAGAGAAACCTGCCATTGAACTACTACCCAGGAGATGCTCATTACAACTTAGAGAGAAATTTATGGAACAGAAAAAACATCTAAATTTAAGGGGCGACATCTGCAGTGTGGTGTCAAGATCAGAGGCTACAAGAACTAAACAAGAACTCAAAATGACACCACAGCATATTTTATGGAATATGACAGTTGTGTCCAAATATTTATGACACAAGTAACAAAGTACAACTACATCTGTAGTAGAAATAGTAGCAGTTGTAACAGCTGTGATAGTACTGTTATTACCAGTATTAGATGCAATAGTTTTGTCATCACTGTGAAAATCCTTTATTCTCCATCACAGTAGGCTAGTACAGTGCATTATAGCTGTAGTAGTAGTAGTAGTACTAGTAGTAGTGGCCATTCCACAGGGGGACAGTCTGTGATTGATGACACCTTAAAAGAGTGTACAATACTTGATACTCACAAACTAAACTCAGAGTCAGCTGCAGTAAGTGGTTTTTGGCAGTGTTAACATCAACAGCTTGCCTGCTGAAGCCCACTGGCTCCTTCCCCAAGAGAAAGAATTTGCAAGAAATCTAATATTACCCTGTTTTCAGTCAGTGGAAGAGAAAGTGAACAGTTTGCTATTGTGATGGTTGACAGACACTGAGGGGTTTGTGCTACACACCAATATTCTGAATGTTCCTGTATTCTTATACTACATGAACCTTGATGTGAATCTTTGCTGAGTATTGTTCAGCCCTCATAATCTCCCACTGCCCATTAAACTTGAATCACAGCCATTTCTTTAATGATAACCTCACACCCAGTCAGTCTCACTTGACTTAACTGCCCCTTTAAAGCCGCCTACAGCATCCTAACTAATCAGAAATATTAAGCAAAATCTGAAAAATCTGTGAGGAAGTTCAGTCCCTGATGCCTCCTGTCTCTGCCTCTGTCTCTCCCTGGTTTCTGCTCCAAAGCAGCTGCTTACCAACAGCTGGCCATCGCTTTGAAGAGATGCCCCTTCAAACTGAATTCTGATTGGGTCAGTGCAGTACGATTCACTGTCATGTCTGACAGCTGTGCACCAGAATAAGAAGGTGATGGAGAGGAGGCAGAGCTGGAGAGATGGCCGGGGAGGCAGAGATGAGAAAAAGGGAGGCAAAGGGCACATAAACACAAAAAAAGTGGAGGAAGAGAGAGAAATAGAAGAAGAGAGAAAAGGGCCAGAAAGTCCAGAGAGAGAGAAATGCAGAAAAGAGAGAAGCAGAAAGAGAAAGATGTTGGAAGTTGTGTGTTTTTAAAGCACAGATTTTTTTAAACAGCTGAGCCTTGACATTGAAGGCTGGGATGAGGAGGAGGAGAGGAGATGAAGAGTCCCTCTGTTACATTCTGCCAGTGAAGAGAATTGACATAACGAATAGTACAATCTGTGGACCAAACAATCTGCACCACTGCTTTCTCAACAGCCAAGATTTACCGCTGCCTACAGTATCTGCTATACATCCAGTAACTATGTATGCCACAGTGTCATTCATAAATTTATGAAGATAACAGATGTTTGCATACACAAAAAAGAAAACACGTTGTGTGACATTTGAGTTTGACGTCAAACAACATCATTGATTCACTGCTCGTCTCGCCAACAAATCACACTGTAGCCTCGCCTCTAGTAAAACAACACATCACTCTGATGCAAATGAGCCGCCACTGGGTGTGACGCCTGCAACTGGATGTTGTATCTTTGGGAAACTTGCAGGATACAAGCTGCCACCACTCATTTTGATCTACACTGAACCAACACACACATTTCAGCTTAAGAATGACCGAAAGGGATGAGGCATTACGGTGGGCTTGCGGTGAAAGCACCCAGGGGCCGCGGGTTCTTTACAGTGAGTAATGATGTGTGTGAGTGAGGGGAGGCGTGTGTGCATAGAAGCTGCCGATTTTCTCACAGTAACGAGGGAGAGTGATGGCATATTGCGAGCACAAACACCAGCGTGCAGAAAGTATCTCTGGGGAGCAGCGTGAAATGGGAGTGAATAAGCACATGTGTGTTGGAGGGATAATGACCCTGGAGCTGCGGATGGGATGCCACATCTGAGATGAGAGGCTGATGCTGCAGATCAGCATCTAATTATTTCAGGGGCTTGAACCTGTGAGCTGCATCCATTATTTCTTCAGGGGTTATGGTGAGTGTTTGTGGGCATAAGTGTGTGTGAATGAGTAATAGAAATAGAGAGTGTGTATAAAGTTTGTGGCTGTATCTGAATTAATACAACAAGCAGGGCTGTGGCCCCTGAGGACCAGGATTAGGCTACCTCTGGTCTAGGGCTTATAGGAAATGGTGTTTGTTAAAACAGAATGATGTCGGCACGTGCAGGTGCAGCAACAGGTTCACTGTGAACACTCCAAAAGCCATGTATGGAAATATTTTGCATCTGAATAGGGACCAAAAGCCGGATTGCAAACAGCAAGTCAGAGTTTTTGGAACAAACTTAGCTAATTTTCTCAAAGACACACTTCCAGATCGGTACAAAGACTTGTTAGGGTTATTGTTTGTGAATTGTGGCCTAACAAGAAAGAAGTCCAGTTGCCACGACTCAAAGTTTTAACCTCGATGATTTCAATAACTTTAATCAACTATTTAGGTTTATCCATCTATTCATCCATTATCCTGATCGCTTTTCCTCTTAAGGGTGGTGGTGGTGCTGAAGCCAATCCCAGCTGTCACTGGGTGAGAGGCCAGGTACAGGGCTGACATTTAGAGACAGACAACCATTCACACTCATATTCACATGTTTGGGCAATTTAGAGTCACCAGTTAACCTGACTACATGTATTTGGACTGTGCGAGTACCCAGAGAAAACCCACACAGATATGTAAACTCCACGCTGACAGGCACCTGGCCAACCGGTGGATTCAAACCCAGGTCATTCTTGCTGTGAGGCGACAGCGCTAATCACTACACCACCGTGGCGTGCAAAGTTTTAGGTTTAGTATTTGAAAACCTACAGTTGCGATGAAAACAACTACAGTAACCAACACTCTCTCCTAAAGTCATTCTTTCAACGTTGTCTGCTGTCTGAAAACTGTCTTGTTATTATTACACACGTCTGAACTTCGCCTACCGGTCGACTCAATCATCGACTCATCCGTTCTGTCAAATATCCTGCAATCACCTAGGGCTCATAGGAAATTCTGCAAACTGCTATAAACCTAAATACTGGACAAACAGTATTGAATCTTTAAAAAAAATACTATTTCTGGAAGGGAACAGAATAGTTCAAGTTCAAGAAATAATCCATTATATTAGATTTTGTTTTATATTATTGTCATAATTAAAGGACATCACCAGAATCATAAACATTCATTGGTATTGGTACCAAATACCAAAATTTCTGGTATTGTGACATTTTTTGTACCAACTGTAACTTAATCTTTAGCTTACTACAGTAATTAATGGTCCAGAAAAGAAACCGGGTCGATGTTGGTGATGATACCCCTGTAAACACTGATAAATTAGGCAATATTGTATCCAAGGGATTGTGACAATGGTAAAAGAAACTATATTTTACAGGCATTGGTGCTTCAAGCATTCATGGCCATGAATTAACATGCATACCAAGACACATACAAATATCTAGGTAGCTAGGAGAATAGAAAGACAGATCTTCATTCAGTGAGTGATGCTTGTCTCGGTTCGCTGTGATGAGGAGCTGAAGTGCTCTGGGTAGAAGTCTGTCTAATGCTCTCAGTAGGATTATTAATATTCATCGGCATCAGCCAACTCTGATCAGTTTCACAAATACACAAAGACACTCACACAAATGTCTGCACAGTTAAATGAACAAAAAAATATTGCAGGTATTATTCCTTAGAACCTCAGGACAGCATTGATGTAAAAGCCTAGACTCTGCCTGCAAGTTGATTACTTTTCATAAAGAGAGGGGGAAAAAAACTCAGTAAACGGGGATTTAAAGAAGCCAGAGCCATCCTAATGGAACATGTTGTGTGAATATATAGAAAGGTGTACAGTGGAATAGCAAAGCAGTCTGAGGGAAGGAGGGTGAAATATTTTCCTGTGGCCACTAAATGCAACAGTGTACAGTTACACAATGAATTTTGATTAAACACAACACTGGCAGTTTTGCTTTTGAGCCCTGCAAGTGAGAAATCCCTGAGGGTGGTACTTGTAGAAAGGCCTGGAGGTCATCATGTCCTGATAAATGTGAGAACTGTGCGAGGAACCTGTGGAATACCTTCATGTCAGTAGTTGTAGGGATATTCAAGGTTGGATTATCACTGGACAAGGAGACTTTAAAAGCCCCAGGTTCAATATCTAACAACAGGTCTGTGGTGATATTTGGCTTAGGATTAATGCAGACATTTCACTTGCTGCTCAGTATTAATCATATTCACATTGAGTGATTCTGTACCTTTCAGTGACACCTCAGGAAGTGTTGTGCCCATTATGTAGCGAGCTGGAAAGGCTTAGGAGGTGTGGAGGCTGAGATGCTGGATGGGTGTGTAGTGCATCTGACCTTGCAGCAGACCAGAGTTTGCCTTTGTTACTGACCTGAAACTAATTCAACCTTTTTCCTTTAGCAGGTAATGTAAATCTTTGCCTAACCTCTGCCTAACAGGAAGGTTAATAGTAGCCTGGAGGTTTATTTTTCTCCCCCAGTGGCCACAACAAACAGAAGTATTGAGAATCTGGACTCAACAAACTGCCTGACTGGCACCATATTGTTAAACAGCACATACAAGTTCAAGTAGTTCAACGTTACACAACAAAGCTAAGGTGGGAATATCATTAATGTTTAAAGCCTCGAGTCACTGGAAAGGCTTCTGAGAGCATTAATCGCCCTCCTGACAAAGCCAAGCATCGCTGCTGACTGAAGCACCTTACAGGAGCAGCACAGCAGCCTGATGGTGTGACTAAGCAGGAGTGGACTTCACAGACCAGCCACTCAATGAAAACAAAAGCCCTGGCCCCTGTCTACTAAGCCTCTCTTCCCCCTCGCCGGAAAATCTAACAACTGTCGTTCGCAGCATCTCATCTGCTTCGTCCAAGGCAAGATGTGTCCTTATTACAATAGATCGGCCTCAACTGATTTGTCTTTAGAAGCCTCGGGGAAGAAAAAGGCTCCATTGATTTTCTGGTTTACAGCTAGGGCATGTGAGATGTTTGAGCTTGTGGTGAAGTAGATGGCGAGACACCTGGGCGACTTGTGCATGAGTGCGCAGGGGTAAGCACGCACAGGTGTGTATGTGAGATGTGGGGGGTTTCTGCTGGAGATAAACAAGGCCATTTATCTGATACACGCAGCAGCTCACCTGTCGTTCCAACTCATGTGCCAGGCGATCTCAGCACAGTCATCTATCAATCACACGCACGTCAGGATGCCACAACAGAACCAGAGGATGCTGACAAGCGGTGGGGATACGACACAAAGCCGCAGGGACACATTTTGTCAGTTTTAAGTGAAAAAAACGCAAAACACAGAAAACACACACAGTGCTTTTGTTTGGATACAACCTAGCCTCGATCAAATAAATCCCCTGCCCCATTCAAATACACTTTAACCATGTAATTTACATTTTAATTGAGCTGATTCTTCTGACCAGAGGGACTTGAATGTCAGCATGCAAGGTAGAGTGAAGGACTATGCAATAATGGCTAAACAGATAATCAAGACTAGTCCGTTCAATACTGGAATCACACTGGCACCATGCATTTTGTGGAGTTAATTCAGTGATTTAGATTTTTACATACACATGGTAAGAGGACTCTGTGCTACAGTGTTTCAAGTTTTAAAAATGCTAGATCCTACATTTCTTATCATGCAACTGATAGAAACTTTTATTAAACCTTCGCTGACTCTAAAATGTTCTCATCTTTCATACTCCACGCCCCCAGTTTATAACATCATCAGGTTTATTTTCTATTTTACAGGCTGATAATTATTTCCATGACAACTAATCTGACAGAAAATTGCTCTTTTTTAAATGTTCTACTCATTTAACAACATGCAACTTAAGCTAGCATCCCTCTTCCTGCTCTACCACGCTCTGCACGGTGAATTATAATTCATAAGAATGTGCAAAACGTATTAATCAGGCAGTGATTGTTGAAATTCTCTGATTGGTTAGAAGGGCGAGTCTCATTCAAAAGCTTTTAGAAGCTATTATCTCTGCACCGCTGCCACTGCTGTTCTGTGAGTCTGACTTTATGGGAGGCATCAACAGCACCTCTCCACAATAACATACTGTAAGTTTTGGAAGATGTTACCAGAAAAAAAATGAAAACAAGTTACATTGAAAAGAATGTGCCTACAATATGTTAGGCTTGTTATACACTGTAAATAAAACTGAACTAGAGCTACAACAATTAGTGAATTAGTCAGCTGAGATCAAATTAACAGCTATTTCAAAACTGATTATTTGTTTTTAAAGTTAAAAAATGTTTAACTTTAAAAATTGTATTTTATTTTCTGTTGCTGGTTGGACAAAGTAAAATATAAAATAATAAAATATTTAATTGTGAGCAGTTTTCTGATGTTATAAAGATCAATATCAAGGAAACAATTTGCTTATTAATCAGTTAGAAAAATAATCATTAGGTGCAGCCCTTAACTGGATACAGGAAGACAAAAACGTCCATGAAGTGAAGAAGAGCGCTGCCTTAATCCATTCATGTCACCCCTGATCAATATGTAGCCAAAATAAATTAATTTTTGCATTTCCTGTACAGACTGAATATGGCTGGAGAACTGAGTAATGGCAGTATATTACACATCCACCCTTTAAACAAAAAAACATACAAACAGTTGTGAGTTGTGAGAGTTCATCCTTGTATAATCCTCCAGACTAACCATGACATCTTCTCACTGACAGAATCCACCAAGAGAAGAAACAGTCAGAGGAAAAGGTCAAAGATTAGTGGGAACAAAGTGACAAGTGAACATTTTATTGATTAACTCATCTATGTGTCAGAAGGTTGAGTCACCTCTAGACCTTTCTCTTTCCGTAGTTTTCTACACTAGCAAGTATCCTCTGAACACAGCGGTGAATCTATGACGTGACTCAACTCTGTTAACCTAAAATAAAACTGAGCTTTTGCTCATTAGCACACACTCATTTTTTGGTCATCGTCAGTGCGTACCTGCTTGTCAAGAACTAGATGAAGTAATGTTTGCTGCAGCTTGGTATATTCATCTGCCCCCTCCCTGGACGCCACCCACTTATGCACCCGCCCACTTGCCCTTTCCCTTCATCTTCAACATCTGTCATTCCTGAGGCTCGGCGATTGTTCTTGTTATCGCTGAGGAGTGCACGGGGGTTTTGAGTCGGTGCGTTTGAAGACAGCGACGGCGGTGACAAATGAGACAGGTGGTGGCAATTTATCAACACTTGAGCTGTGCGTGGTGGCATCGTGGCAGAGGGAGGTGAAGCAACGCAAAGAGCAACACTGAGGGTGTTTCTGTGTGAGGCCGAAAAAGGGATGACACGGATGCAGTTTCTCCCCTGCTGCATTAGACAGACAGGAGGGAGGATGGCTAAAGAGAGGAAGAGAGAGAGGGAAGGGAGAGATCTTTCCTAGAGATGATAGGATAACATTCTATCAACTCTTCCTTAAATGCTCCACTTGAATGCATAAACATACAAATACATAGACACCGTACACATACTGTAAGTTTACTATATCCATCCCACTCGATGCCTGCAGCTGCCTCAGGCACACTGTGAAACTTTCTGCAGGGAGGGGAAGATGCATCAAGGTGATGCTGGGCCAAGTGATAAAATGCAGCAAAAAATGAAAAATAAAAAAGAGAAGACAGAAAACACACATACCAAAATGCTGAGCCAGTTAATTAAATAAGAAACCTATTGGCTGTTAGTTGAACTTCACTAGTTCAAAATTACTAATGACACCATCTGTTAATATCTCAATAAAAATATTAGCTTGCCAGTGATTTCATCTCGCTGCCACACAAGGGAGGACTCACACAGAACAGATTAGAGACAGCTGAATGTATACGAAGCACAAATAAATTTTCATGAAGCTGAGCCAGTGAAACTGGAACAAATACAGGAACAATAAGTGAGGACGATAAGACAAGGACAAACATGAAGAGGGAACAAAAGAACAAGAGAAAAAGCGTCTGCTGGTAGTCTTAAGTGAAGAGAAATTGCTTTATTCTAACTCCAGCTTTGATTTCGACATCAAATTGATCAGGGTTTTTTACTGTACACACAAGCAGAGAGGGGAAGGAGACAAACAGCAGTGATGCAGTAAGATTTAAATTACTTACACCACACACTCGTGATACAGCAAAACAAGGATTTACAGAACACAGGTCTTGTAGGAAAATGAACGCTATTGTAAATACAAGCTGAGCTGTCTGACTGCAGTCTAATAATGCAGCAAATGAAACAGGTCGATTGAACACTGTCAGAAATATTGAACTCTGCACATACATCTCCATATAAAGGATTTTTTTACACAGATGATTCACCAAACTTGAAGTATCACCTTGTGGTTGTGCCTCTGTCAACCAGCCAAGGTGAACTTTAAATGCTTTCTGAACACTTTACTGGTGGATGTACAGTGGTGTGAAAAAGTGTTTGCCCCCTTCCTGATTTTTTACTTTTTTGCATATTTGTCACACTTAAAAAGTTCA
>JAUMHL010000001.1:23747915-23777519 GCA_032362345.1 Sandelia bainsii | reverse complement strand
TTACCTTCCCTATAGAACAGGTCTGTAGCTTGTTCTTTTATTAAACAATCTAAACAGCCTCATGTGATTTATCTTATCAGTCATTTCTGTCTCTACATGGTCATGTAACGTTGATCTCTGTATCACGCTCGGATAAGTTCTGCCCCGATGCGCGCGCACACACACACACACACACACACACACACACACAGAGTGCACGTCGCAAAAGCTGTCACGTCAACCACCTGAAAAGCGTTTTTTAAACATAGTTGTTAATTTGACTGCTGTCATTAAAAGAAACACACGAACATGATTCCTTTAAGTGTTTGTGTCAGTGTCCGTTGTTTGGGTGATTTGCTGGCATCAGTTCTGTTGCGGAAAGCTGCAGCAGCATTAGACCCACCCCCAAATGCTCTCACTGGTTGAGACGCTTCTTGATGTCAATCTAAAGCCAGTACTCATCAATATCCCACCCCCTCCTGTGACCCATTGTTTGTATGTGTACTCAGACGCAGTGAGCAACACACTTTCATCGTCATAATAATAATAATAAAACTGCGTTAACGCGCGATAAAATAATTATCGGCGTTAATTAACGCAATAATAACGCGTTAACGTGCCCAGCCCTACAATGAATATATAATTAAATAAATAAATAAAAGGAAAATAAATGCTTAGATAATAATAACTAGTGCTTTATTAAACCCATTAGATAAATTCTTGTGAATGGGCACTTAAAGCACCATGTGTTCACGGTTCAGTGTCATATCCAGGGGATACCTCGACATGTGGCCAGGAGGAACCAACAATCAAACCACTATTTTAGTTAGTTTATGGATGACTTGCCAATTGAACCAGCTGAACCACAGTTGCCACAGCCGCCCAGATAAGATCAATTATACATATACACACGTGTAATGAATTTCCCTCAGGACATTCCTAAGATATAGGGCTGATGAGAATGGTACAGATTTGAGGCTCAGTGACCTTGAACTTTGACCTTTTATCCTCTTAAACTGAAGAAATTCCCTCAAGGGATTCTTGAAGTGTTGTGATCACAACAATGGGAGACGGCCAGTCAGTTGGAGAGCCAACACAAAAACACATGACTGCTTGTTGCTGGTGCAGAGACACATAAACTGCAGATATTAGCCCAAAGCACATATTTACAACAACTACAGTATGTTCATTGTTCATTAGCTAGTGACTGACCCTGCCTGTGTGCTGTTTGGTGCCGTTTATCAGAGCCACCTGGTGAAAAGGGGTTGATGATGAGGTTTGGTGAAACTAAACCATGAAGGCAAAGCCATGGACCAGAAAACCAAAACAATGTTGATCTGAGGGAAATTTGGTTGATAATTGTTTGTGTGTTCATCACATCAAACAACACCTTTCCTTTTTAATATAAAATGACTGATAAGTGCCTCTTTAAAGGATAATTAGGGTTTAATAAAACTTTATCTTTTGTTTTCTTGGCAAGCATATGGATGCTGTTATGTCTTTGTACTCACCAAAGCAATTGTTGACACAAGCCAATAGTTTAGCAAGACTGTCTAAATCACTTTAATTGGAGGAAAAACTGAAAGTTTTACACCCAACGTGATGGTAATAATCCCTAGTTACATGTAAAACCTGTGTACAGATTTTTGTTTTTCTTCCAAGCAAGTTTGGCAGTTTGTATAAATCCTGTCTGATTATCTGGCTGCTTGTGTTTCTTGCCCCTGTGGACTTCTTTGTAGCAATGTTGCTGTGTTTTCAGATCTCTTTCATCTGTTTATCTATTATTGGTGATAAGAGTGATGAGCAAAACTATCTAAATAATACTTTAGTTGTAATAAGATGGAATTATCCTTTAATGGTAATAGAGGTAAGTCACAGAGGTCAGTGTTTAACCCCATATCTAAAGCAGAAGAAAGAGGACAACTCACCAGTCTTCATATGGATCTATTCACTACAACTGATTCTCTACATTCACTTTATCTTCTGAAATCACTGCATCTGTGTCTTAAAGAGAAGAGCTGAGATCTGAGCGACAGAGAGCTACAGACACATGCAGAGAAAAAAAATATATCATTAAACCTTTGTGCCCCTGAGTCACCTTAACATGTTTTATTTACTGCCCCTTAGAAGCGGAGCTGGTGTCAGGACTGTTTGCTCCACAGTCTGGGTCAGTCCGGGCCGAGTGCCTGATACACACAGCCAGAGGCTACGCTCCTTCAGGACACACTTGAATCACACAGTCACACATACGCAGAATGATGAAGCAAACTTTAAGATACTGTACTGACTCATATTTAGACTGTAGCTATAGGAGGTTAACTCTAATATTAAGACTATGTACATTTCGAAACAAACAAAAAAAATTCTTACTTTTACAAATAGAAAGTTGAATTTATAAGCAATAAAATTCTCCTTTCCTCTGTTTACTTAATTAACATTAAACCTAACCAACAAATGAGACCAGTTAACATAATGCTGCAAAAACATCTGTGAAAAAATAAATAATTAGTGCTCTTCAATTACTCAATGTGTGTGCAACAATTCACATGTATTATGATATAAAATGTGTTAAAATTTTAACCTTTTAAAAAAAAAATGAATGTCAAGGATGCTGCAAAAAACCAAACATTTCTAGCATGCTGCTCCACAAAAAGTCTCTCCTGACACCTGCTGGGGTCTGCACAAATCAAACTGGAACTAAAACAACTTGATGTGACCAATGAGAAACACACACACACACACACACACACACACCACTGTACAGCAAATGCATTCTAAATTGTCGGGAGATGTGGTCATCTGCGTAGGACGCCATGGTAATTTTAGGCAGCAAGCATGTCTGTGTCATAAAAATACTTATAAATCAAGTCACATAAAGTCATGAATTTCTTTATCAATGAACTGCGTGTAACACAAGAAGCAAGAAGTGTAAGGCAGCAGAGTTGGCTCTTTCTTACAGAAATCTATTTCATACACTGTGAAAAGTGATGAATGTCCTTCAAAGAGCCATCAACCAAATTTTTTGTGAGGACGAAACATGTTACTCAGTGCAGCGGTGTGGCTTACTGGTTTTAACAGTGGAGCTCTATGGCACAGTGAGTACATCCAATTCATTGCAGGTTTTAGTGACTGTATGGGATTGGCTGACAGTAATAATAAAATAGAAGACGACTTTACCCTTTAACCTGAATGAGCCCAACGTGAGATGGGAAATGGGGTGATGGTGTTTGAAAAAATGCCACGCAGACAGTCAGTGATTGATGTGAGATGGAGCAACAGGGCGGAGATGGGTGAAACACCGACTGCCTCTGCAGCTCAGTCCTCCAGTTAATACTGATGCTGAACACTACTACCAGCAACAAGCTGTGTCCTTGTACCACTATAACTTTTTAATGAGAGCCGCTGCTCCCAACAGTGCTCATCAGTCCAACCTTGTGCCGACTGCTTCTACAACATATTCCATGACATTTAAAACAGTGTTTTTGAAAAGGGCAGTAAAGGATTTTCTGTATTATTATTTTATTGTATAACAGCATGAAGTTGATGGAAACAATCACTACAACTGAAATGGTTTTGTTTCCTTACAGCTTACTGACAGCAATACTTTAAATATAACTCATAAATAGCAACACTCAAAACTGTTTAAAAGTAATAAAGTTATTATTTTTGTGAGAGTTCTGGCAGTCAAGTGGTTGAGACACACATTAAATCATGAGGATCCTGCTAGGATCGCTCACACTGTGTTTCCATTCTCGTTTTAATGTTGTGCAATTAAATAAAAATTCTCATAAACTTGTTTTAATGTAGCTGTTTCTTACATTTAATTAGTCAGATTTTGTCAGAGGAAAAAGGGCGATGAAGAGATGAATGAAGTACTTGTATGTTGTCAGTTCCATTATTAACTCACTTTGTGCATAAATAAAGCAGCAAAGCAGCTGAAGAAGCAGGAGAAGTGGTTGTAAAAGTAGAAGCAAACTCATGTAGAAGAAATCCGATCAGCTCAGTTCAGCTATGAGTTAACAGTATAGAGCACGACTACATCACTCTTACCACTGAAACGTTTTTTATCCACTTGCCTCGTCTCCTTTCTTTTTCTTTCTTACACAGTCATGGATTTTTCCACACTTTTGCTCCGTCCATCCCTCCCTCCCTCAGCACCCCTCAAATTTCCCTCATCTGTTGGGATCTTCATCTCCTCTCCTACTGGTTCGACTTTCGTGTCCTTCTCCTCTTTCTTTGACAAAAACAGAAGCTCTGTGTCTCTTCACCTACCACCCAGGGATGCAGACCACACTCCACTGTTGAGCCTCAGCCTCTCTGCAGGTGAACGCCGGCATGAGTTCAGCCACATATTATAGAGCTAAAGGATGGTTGGAGTATGGGTCTTAAATCAGATGCTGCCAGTATCCTGTCCTCACAGCGTGTCCAAAAAGTGGGACAGTCACATCCTATAAACTACTGTTTAGAAGGAACAGTCATTACCTACCTATTACCTAAAGTATTTCATGTATTTTCAAGAAAAACATTACTACTACTAAATGTACAGTACAGCAGACATAAGAAGCCTTCCCTACTGTCAAACTGTATCGGCAGTAAATCAGTTTTTTTACTCCACAGTTTGCAAACTGTGCTCTTGTGAACAAAATTCAGTTCAAACTGAACTACTTCACGATCACATTTTTGAGCACTGAACTAAGTTCACACTCTTAGTTCATTTCTCAGACATCACACACTATAAAACTTAATTTCCATGAGATGCTTTTTTATTAGTTTCATTTTGGTGGGGTGGCGGTTAGTGGTTTCTGTGATTGATACTTAAGACCATTAGACTCTTAGCAATTCCAAAATGCAATTGGCCTATGACCCTGTGTGGTTCCTGAAAACCATACAAATGACAGCCACTGAATGAATCATGGTTGAGACATAGGATGAGGGAGACAGTGAGACAGTGTGCTCCCCATGGTGAGTGCAGAAGTTGTAGTAGGCAGTTTAGTCACTAAAGCATCACAGCAGAGCAAACTGCAGAGTCGGATTGGCCATTGGGCGCACTGGGAGAACTCGGATACACCATTGACGCACTCTGGTTATGTACTGTCCCACATCCTCCTCCTCTTTATTTATTCAGAGACATATGTAGTATTTTGGAGCTTTGATGATTTGTGTCCATTCATGGCCAAGTTGGGCTCAGTAACTGTAATGTAATAGAAATAGACACGTGCAGTTTGCGCTAGTAAACATCTACATCTAGTAGATGTCAGCTCTAGCTGGTGAGTTACACATCTGATCAAATGTGCCTGCAACCTGTTGAGTGAATGAGAGGGTAAAGCTGGGTTAAGGCCTCAAGGAACCTGCAGCAGCCCTGCCTTCTCAGCACAAAGCCTCTCTCCCTGTCTCACTCTCTTTGTAGAGAGGCTGATCAAAGGGTGGAACGCGCTCAGAGGATTCACCACATCAGGGAGTTTCTGAGCGGATGAACACGGACATCCCATTATGTTTTCCAGTGGGGTACGCTGAGGGATGCTACTGCACACAGCCTTGGTATGCCTTCCTGTGAGCAACTGTGAGCACACGTGTCAGTGTGACAAGCAGCTCCACTTCAGTCCTGAATGTTGGATTCTCTGCACGTTTGAAAATACTTCAATTTGGACGCGGAGAGTGAATGATGATGATGAGTTTTTGAAGCATCTCAGTGTGCTCAACGGATTGCAGCTTTGATCGGTAATGAGGAAGGTAGAGTTGGACTGTGAGGCGCTGCCTGTTATTTCAGATGAGAATCAGACGATCAAAGGCTTTTTTCTCTACTCATAGTTGATTCAGTGTTTCTGCCTGTGTGCTTCTGTTTAACCTGAGGCGTCCTTGGCTCACCTCTGCCCTGTCCACACCCCTCCAAAAATGCAGAGAACCTGTCAAAAGCTCGTAAACTCCCAGGGCAGAGACACAATAAGCATCAAAGAACTAGTGGTGACAAAGTTGTTTCCAGCTGATCCAACTGAACACACTGCAAGGACTACAGCCAACAGCCAACTAGCATATATGTTCTGCACTTATGTGAGATTAAATAACTCTCCACACCAGCAGGTGGCAATAGTATGTAATCATCATTCAAAAAGAGAAAGGCCTAAGACTGCACATATACAAATCATGAACAGAGCAAGTTTTTGCTTACCATTTTCACACCATTCTCACTCACCACAGGTGGTTCATAGCTACTGCTAACCGAGAATATATTTAAAAGGAAGTTGTTTCCCGGGCAGTGCCTTGCTAACAGCCAATCAGAGTGATCTCTCTCACCGCCAGGGTCCACCACAAAGACAACATGCTGAATCGGCTGAAAAGCTGATGAAAGGGTTCAACGAGTGCCAAAGATGTGAGACACACCACAAACACTGAGGCGATAAACTCACGACGACAACCTGACATAAAGGCATAATATCAACATGACATAAATCAATAATCACTAAATCACTATAATTCTTAAGTGAAACCTAGAAGGTAGATTTTGGAAGAAAAAAAATCTGTAGAGATTTCTGCCAGTGTATTATTCTATTAATCAGTTTTTCCTAAAGATTCCATTGTTTATCCTTAAATTAAAAATAATTTAAACGCCAAATTAGATGAGAATGATTAGGCTTTCTACCAGCAAACTTGGCTTTACTTTAGGATTTGGGGAAATTCCTCGATGAGTCACTTGCTGTGGCTTTTAATCCTATTTTAAGATTGTGTAAATCACTCCTCTCACCATGTGGGGTGCATATTCTGTATGTGTGAGTGTGTGTACTGGAGTGTGAGATCGCACACAGTGTATGCTGTATCTTTTATTACTTACCTCATTCTTTGATTTGTGTATTTGCAGCTGGGAAGTGTTTGCGAAGATATTCTCTGGAGTGACAGTCAGCCTGTGGAAAAGCGGAGCGAGGGAGACGGAGAAAAAAAAAGTGTAAAAAAAAGAGAGATTCCGTATTTAACAAGTTGTCACAAACTGTTTTCAATTACTCAGCTGTGATCAGAGGTGAGCAGGAACGCCCTTACACATTGAGCGAATTCTTTTGGAGCCTGAAATTAAAATTAAGTGCTCTGAAGCTGGCTTTACACAGAACAAACTGAGATCTTCTGTTTGCTCCCAAATCCAACAAACAGCATAAATCACTGTGACACAGTTGGGTATTTGTAGAAAAGTCTCTGAGGCTGAATCTCCATCTAAACATCATTAGGGTATTACAGTGCCCCTATTTGGACCATTTAAATATTTTTTATGATCTCCTCCACAGTGTGCACAATTTTTAACAATTTTGATTTGGGCTACTCTCTCTAACTAATGAGCCATATAATAAACTAAAACTGAGACTACTCAAAAAACTCACTTTAAAAATAAACCTGTACCTGTTCATTTAGTGCTTGTAATCCAGTCAGCTGACACCTGAAGAAGTTACCATAATTCAGGTATCTATCATCAGTCAGCGACAATGAGACTGGGACTAAGTCAGAAACCAAAGAAATGTGTGGTGTGGCTCAAAGTTCAATGCTAGGGCCTCTTTTATTCCTTACTTACAATGTACAGTATGACTGATTTGGCAGCTGTGACACTGCTGTTTCTGGATATTTATTGGATATTTACTTTATTATTTACACTCACCAGTGAGGGAAGCTGAATCATATTGGATGTGATATAGAAATCATGGATATTATATACCTGATTACATTATCGGTGTTTCTGATTATGTGCAGGTGTAGCTTTACACTTCTCCAGATCACAGTGGAGTAATTTCTGTCCTGAAGTTAGAAACCTAATTAAATCATACAGCATTCAATGCACACACAGTATGGTCTGCATTAGACCTACGATTATATATGTAAACGTTGATGTTTGATGGCTTAAACTACATTAAGAAAATACTAAATGCATTGCAGCTTGTGTGGTTTCCTATAGTACAGTGTGTATGTATATATTTTATATTATTAACATGATGACACAAAGTATTAACCAGTAATTATCTAGTAGTGTATAATCCAGTATTAACATAATAAACTTTTTAACCAACAGTTCCATTGTAGCAGTGAGAATAACCTGCCAGATATCCCTGAAAAAGATGCAAAATGAATGGTTTTGAAAACTTTAAGCAACTCTGCAGGTATCTGGCATATCATTAATTGAATTTGCTGCCTGCAGCTTTATTTTGAAACTTGCAGTTTACTCCCTTGCAATGCTGTGTGATCACTGCGGTATAATCTTCTTACTGTGTTCAAATTTCTGCAAAGGTCTCTGGAGGAAGGAGACACACTGCTACTATTAATTGACATAATGACAAAAAGTAGAAAAACAAGACTCAGATTGATTATTTTTGGCCAATTTGTGCTGTCTTCTTTTTAGCGGCATCAAACAGAAGCTACACCCACAGGCTTCTGATCAATGCTTTGATTCAGTGAAGCTGTTTGAGTTCATAAACCTAGTCTCCTCTGATACAGTCAAGAGTCATACAGTCATACTAGTTATGCCATTTAGAGGTGAACTGCCGGCAAGGACCCGCGCGTGTGTGTATGTATGTGAAGTGTGTCATCTCATATTTCCATTAGAGAAACCGAGACTTCACCCTGCGTCCCCACAACACAGCTACAAATGTTAAAAACCCCAAAAGAGAGCAAAACAGAACAGCAGGGTTTAGACTACATTTCTACATAGTGTCAGAGAGAGAAAAATCCATAGCCCCATAGCTGCCTGAGCTAAGCTTACATGCACACACACAGACACACACACACACAATAAAAGAACAACAATGAACCATTCATCTCCTGCTTGAAGGACGTAGACCTGATGCTAAAGATGATGCTTGTACCTGTGTCAGCAAAACCAGAATAACGTGTCCCATTTGCCAGAAACAGAATTCATGATCAATGGATCAGTGTTCAGCCATGCTAGCGGCAGCCTCTGTCTGTCAGGTGTGGTCTATCAGATGGATTGCATGACATTTTGTATAGGATGGAATCATCCAGCACCATCATGAGGACAAAAAAAAGAGCATGCTACCATTACGGGCCTTGCCTTTTTTAACCTCTCTTTTAACCACTTCTGGTACAGTTTGCCAACAAGAGAGTGAGACAGATATTATGATCTGCAAGGTGCCTGTGACAGACCGGTGACAGCTCAAAGCACTAGAAGGCTATTTCTTAATAGTATTGCTACTCTGTCAACTTGTACTCTTAAAGAACCAACTCTTCTTTCTTTCACAAATGAAAAGCTGAATTTGTGAACAATAAAATGCATTTCTCTTCTTGCGCTATATGTTGTGCTAAATTAAGTTTTAGCATTACTTTGTTATTTTCTAATAACATGAACAGAATAGCTACTATTCAGCAAAAAATGGCATTGTCTTTTTTAATGTGTGTGTCTGATGCCCCTTGAACAGTGAGAACTAGTCAGTCAACAGTGAGAACTAGTCAGTCAGTCAAGATGTAGAGTATGATTTGTCCATAGCTGTAAAGTTGGTCCCTCCTCCCTGGCTCAACTGACTAGACATGTGTACTTCATTAAGAGTATTCTTTACTCGGCTATATGTTGTGAAGAGGTTTTTTTTAACAACGACAAAATTCGGACTTTTGTCACACATTGTCCTCCAGGTCTTTAGATGTACATTCTTTCTTTTCAAGAATGTATCAAACTGTTTTTTTTCTTCATTGATATTCATCTTTGTTGTTGCCACAAAATACACAGGTAACTCTTAAGAAACACCAATATCATCTTTAATACTAACAAAAACAATGCTAAAGCCCACTGTCTATGTTGCTTACTTGCAGAGAGATACATTATTTCCTCAGGGATTAATAAAGTATTTCTGATTCTGATTCTGATAGATCTGAGCTTGTGGAGTTGATAAGTGAACTTTATAGCTGCTGGTAGGTAGGTGTTATGACCTGCTGTTAGTTGTTTCCCCTTCATCCCACTCTTTGTATGAAGCTAAACTAACAGCCTGAATGGACAGATGGATGTTTTCTCTTATAACTCCTGGCAAAAAGGCTAATAAGCCTTTTCCCAGAACATCAAAACACTCCTTTAAAGCAAGAGAGAATGTCACTGTAACAGCTGTAAGAAAGGAACCTAAACCCAAAGGTTTTCAGTCGACTTTTCACCAAATACTCTACAACCTGGCGAACTGACCAAAAAACTGTCACACAAGTTACTTCTTAGCTCCTACAACATTTATTCACAAGCCTGGTTGGGCTGTAATCAGGCAGTGTTAACTTAAACAAACTCTGATGAAGAGAAATTCCCAATCTGGTTTGTACTGCCATAAGTTATCAAGCTGACAAAGATAAAAGGAGGAGAAAAAACTGATAATAGGACAGCTGTGTTGCTGAAGAGCAAAACTAAACTCTCAACTAAAGTCTGCTCAGGTCAGAACTGGTATCCTCTGGTCCTTTGGTCCCTGGAAAGGTGGGAATGAAAAAGGTGAACAGATGTGCACTGCTGGCTCTCTGCTGGGCATTTTGGTACATTCAGACCACACACACATGCAGAGGTTGTCTGACTCCTGGCTTTGGTCCAGTGGCCTTGGGCAGGTCTTTATCTTCCAGTCCCTCAAAGCCCCTTAAGCCCTGCAGCTATGCCAGAGTGCTCTGCCCCTTCTTCCCTTCTACATTTCTCCTTCCATTTTCAAACCATTAGTATAATTCTCATTCTCCCCTGCTTCACTTTCCCTTGCTTACCTTTTTCAAGCCAAATCATTGTTATCACTCCAATCAGTGAACTTTCCTTTCCAGATCTTTCCTTCCTGCTTTATTTTCTCTCTTTCCTCCTCAAAGCTCAGTCTCACCTCTCATCTACACCTCTCTTAGTGTCATACCCAGCACTCGGTTGCTCTTTCGTGTCTCTCCAGCCTTGCTCCAGTCTCTCTGTGGAGGTCCATTGGCAGCAGCACTAGAATGTCACACAGCCATATATTAACATTTAGACAGCCTTTGGGCCTGAAGGGGACCTCTGGTTTAAATCAGTTGCATCCACGTGGCACAGTCAGTAAAGTTTCATGGGCGTATTGGTACAGCTGGTACCAGCAGAGCACTGGTGTCAATCTGCAGGGATGTGTTATCCAATCAGTTGTCAGATGTGACTCTTTTCTGGCTGTGTAGGCTTTTCTTTCACTCACTTTTTCCTTCAAGACTTCAAGTTTGTTCACTTCAACTTCCACTAAACATAATGTGTTGTTTTGCCATCGGTGTCAAGTCCATACAACAGCCTAGCTGCTGCACAGAGCCTCTGGTTTTAAAAGACAAAGTGGTTATTCATTAATCTGTCAATTGTTATCTATAACATGTTTAATAAAATGCCAGAAAAATATGAATAAGAAATGTTTCTCAGTGTCCAAGGTGACATCTTCAGATTGCTTTCATTTCACCAACAGTCCAAAACCCAAAATATTCAATTTTGCCATGAAATGAAAAAGATAAAACTAAATCCTCATATTTTAGAGCCTGAGACGATGTTGTTCAGCCAAACAAGGGTTCCACTAAATTGGTCTAGACTGAAATATCCATATTGTAAATATTGGATGAATTGGCATTATTTATTACTCTGATCTCCTGACCTTTCCACTATTTGCTTCTAGCAAATCAAAAATTCAGCCTGTCCAATGCTTTGGTTTATGACAAAATACCTGGAAAAGTAAAAACATTCCTATCAGAACCTGCTGTGCTTTTCTGTATTTGTAGCCACTTTTATTTCAGTGTGTTGTTCAAGCTTATTTGGCTGAAAATCACTGCTCACATAAACATTGTTTCCAGATGCAACATGCAGCTGTTCTTGCCATTAGCAAATAGGCTTCAATAAACTGGCTACATGCCCAGTACCAAATTACATAGAGACACATTAGCTAGTGAGCAACAATCTGAACAATCTGATGAACATGAGTAGATCATTTAGCAGCTATAGATTATAAGATTGCTCGTCAGGGACTGGTGCAGACCAAAAACAGAGCTAAAAGGAGAATGAATGTTAAATGTGAATTTGCCATGACATCCAGAAACATTTAAATGGAGCAAACATTGCTCTGTGTGTGCTTCAACACTGTCAATATTAACTTTATGAGGAGATGTCAACGCCCTGCTCTGCTGTCCCCCAGTGGCCAGAAAAACAATTAATAAGGCATTAAAAGAAGCATTTGTTAATGTCTGATTCCCAGTGGGTCTTGATCTCAGGAGGAGTAATGGTTACATTAATAAAGCCCAAGTGTCCATCATAATGTCATCATCCCTAAATTTGTACTTCAACAGAAAATTCAGTCTGTACAGGAAAAACAATACAAGTGAAAAGGGACCGATGTGACCAAAAGCAAACACTGGAAGTTTCTAGTTTCCTAGTCATGTCATTCCTCACACATTACTCTACAGTGCAACTCTGGAAGACAAGTGAGACATAAGAAAAGTGAGACATATTATTATTCACTGTTGGGATAGCAGAGCAGAGTTAGGGTGGAGCACAGTGATAGTGTGAAATCCCTGTAAGGATGACTCTTTGTAGTTCGTGAGTCTCAGCAGTCTCACAGAGCCTGGTACTTTTTTTGGTGCGGTCGGCAGCCTCATTTGTGTGCATCTGCGTGTTGTGTGCATGTACATGCTGGCAGGGCAGCATGCCTATATGTGTGTGTGTGTGTGTGTGTGTGTGTGTGTGTGTGTGTGCGCAGGCTCGCTAGTATGGGGTGCGTTTGTGTTACTGCCGAGGTGACAACAACTATAAATACACTAGCTCCGCAAGCTTGAATTATTCAGAGTGGAGGCCGAGCAACAGGGGGTGGGGGGGTGGAGATAGATGGATGGATGAGAGACGGTGACGAGAGAAGAGAAAAACAGTACAGTGTGGATGAACAAAGTCGTGGAGAACAAGGAGGCGAGAGAAAGTTGGAAAAAAGTGGGGACTCATCAAAAGCAAGTTGACACACCCCAGACATACATGCAGGCTGGTGACATGTGAGAGAACCCACACGCACACACACAAACATACATTCTGACATCTGCAGACTGCAAAAACAAGAAAAAGACATATATACAACCAGAAATCTTTGCATCCTACACATAAATATATCCTTGTCTTTAACGTATGCATACAAATCCTCCTCTCCTCTTTTATTCTATACATTCAGACTCCCCATCGCCTATCATTCACATGGAAATTCCATCTGTCTTTGCAATCTGGGAGTACAGCTGTGGAGCCTTTACATTTCTTACCTTCCTGCCTAGCTTGATGGGGGGCATGGAAACCCAAAATGGGGATTGGTGCATGGAGCCACATTTATCATTTCTCAGCAAGGAAACTACACATCCGATATCTAAAGAGTGTGACAGTACAGTGAAGGAAGATGTTTTTATTGCAACCATGGAAAAACTTCACAAAAATAGTCAAAACCTTTTGATGCTTTCAGGAAACAGCTTCACAGAAAGCTAGGTAAACTTTAAACTACAAAGTGAGTTTCTTTCCAGAATGATTTCACAGAACTGAGCAAGGCTGAGAGTCACTAGTTTACAGGTGACTGCTGAAGAAGGAGAGCGAACATAATTAGTGACTTCCGCTCAGTGCAGAGCACTCAGACAGAGAGGAAAGGTCTGGAAGTAAGCTGTTACCCTACGTCTCAGTCAGCTCCTCAGAGTCCCATTACCAGTAGATCTCTTCCCATCAGTGTGAGTGGAGGGGTGGGGGGGGGGCTTCTCAGTCGACCAGATGATGGGATGGTTGGGTGTACACAGGGCTAACTCTTTACAACCAGTCCTTTTTCATATTTCATACTTTGTGCCAATTTCCTGCTCATTTCAAGTGAGGTGGTCGAAAAAAGTACCGATATGTTTGTCAAGGAACATTAGCTTGAAGACTATTAGGTTTCAGTTGTACTGCTTTCCATTACAACGTTTAACTGCTGAATGAAAGGAAGGAAGGAAAAGGAGATGTGCCTGCGTATACACGCTTTTATGTGCGTCTGTGGTTGTGTTAGCTCACAGAGGTCAAAAAGAGCGAGGGAGAAATAACCTCATCATGCATGCAAATAACACTTTATTATAGATTAATGTACTAATTAGTCTGTTGGTTATTTGTTCAGAACATGTCAAATGCCAGAATACTTTGAGAAAGTGTCTTATAACTCATAATATAATTTGTGAAACCAACAGCCAAAAACCCAAATAAGATATAGAACAGAGAACACTTGCAAGTCTTCACATTAGACACTGGAAACAATGAATTATTTGCCATTTTTTGCTGATTCAAAAAACTGATAGATTATCAAAATAGTTGCAGTTATATAACACATCCATGGATGTATTATGAAAGCTGGATAGGGGATTAAAACATGGCACCCATTTATTCCTATGAAAGTGACGCAGCTGCCGAAAAAGTTCTTTGTTCCTCTGGATCAAATTCTGGTAATAAAAAAGTCCATTTACAGGCTTCTTTTTGTTATGATCCTCAGAGATGGCAGAAATGCTTGATGCACCAACATTGCATCACTGCCCAGTGCCAAGTCTGTGGGCTTCAACACCCAAATCTGCAGCTGAACTGCTGGCAAAGTGCATTGTGGGTAATGTAGGAACAAGGCTTTGACAAGGAAGCATGCACGGAGGATATTGCTGATTCCACTGCCTCAATGATGATGTTTTTTTCTCTAAACCATGCTTTTGTGGGAGCGGCCAAAGGATGCTCTTGGCTGCATGAGTGTCGTTTTCGAATTAGAATTAAGACTAGAGACTAGAGATAGTACACAGTAACCTGTAAATGTCAAATAGAGCCACACAGAAAAAGAGCACACATGCTCAGCCTGCAACATTCCCTTCATAAATTAGAGGTTAATATAGAAAAGTGTACCAACAACAATCGCAGTGAACGGGATCTAAACACTACATGTACTCTTCTATGTTCCTGCACCTGCAGCATATCTGATCCCAGTATCGTTCATTTCCCTGCAGCTTTTGTCATTAAGAGGTTTGTAGTTAAATCAGTCAATAAGAGGTTATGTATTACAACACTGCTACAAGCTTCACGTCTACTCTGATAATCAGAATTAACACATCAACACAAGAGTCAGTCCCACCTCAGAGGATGGCAGCATGCCGGTAAAAACACTAGCTGACTATGACATGCTGCCAAATTATTTTCTATGAGACAACAAACTAAATTCCACTAAGTGCCTCTGCAGGGATTAGATATGTAATGTTGTTGTTTTTTTTGTCTGGCCACTAATGCAACATGCCTGTGACGTGTCAGCTTCCTCTCGCTGACCTTTACTTGTCACACTCTTCCTGTCACAGTGGCCACAGAGTTAAAAAGCAGAGGGTGATTTGAGGCAGGTGTCTGTTCGCTTTCTACTTCTCATCACAAGTTCTCTTAGGCTTTATCAAGTGAGGTGTGGGATACAAAAGGAGTGTGAGAATTTAATGGTGTGAGGGAGCATGACTGAGATGGGGTGTGAATTAGTCTGAGTTTCGGTGTGTGTGTACTGTATATGTGTGCTTTAGCTTTTCTACTGTGGTACAGAGGATTCTGCTGCAGTGCATTCACACATCAGCCTTCACTGCAGAATCCAACCATGATGTCATCTCTGCCTTACATCTTTCTCTCTCTCTCTCGAGCTGTGGAAGGAGGGGTGTTTTTTCACTCATGATGTAAGGTGAGAGGATCTTATTAGATGGTGGAGAGAAGGGTGGTGAATAGGGAAAAAAATAGAACAGTGCAGGGTGAATTCACACTCTGTGTTTTAGCAAGTGAGCACCCAGCTCCTCTGACACTGTGAGGAAGCTTTAGGTCACTTTACCTCAGTCAGTCATGATCAGTGAGTATTAAAACTAGCAGTATGTTACTATTCAGCTCAACTAATGAAAAGGGAAAACACATAAAAGTAGATGAAGTTGGTATGCCAAGTGATTTATTGCATATTTAAGGGCTATAGAAAACAATGAATGAGGCAAGATTTTGATTTAATGACAATAAGAGGTTCAGGTGAGTAATAACTGTATTAATTGTAAGAGCTGTCACCTACTGAAAACTAACTACAAACTTAAAATGAATTTAATTTTAAATTTAATGCCAAAGCAGTAAATTGTAAAAATAACTGAGCTTTCATAGAGGAACCTGTGAGGAGAATTTGACATTATTTTGGGTAATTACGTGTATTAGTTACTATACAATTAAAGGGTCATTTGTGTGTGTTACATAACACTGTGAGTCTAACAAAAGAAATTAAACTAAAAGATCAAAATGGGCACAGCAGTGACCTGAGATATTCAGATTTTCAGTCCCTAGTGTGTAATTCCTCCATTTTCCCATGATCACACACTAAAAGAGTATAATAATGAGCAAGTCAAGTTTCCATGACTGTTAACTAAGCTAACACGGAAACGAGTTCTAGCGGGAGTCTGGCCTCAACTACTTCATGTGAAAGTAAGTCCACAATAATGCTATATCTGCTACACAACCTGCTCCTCAAGTGCTACCACACCACACTGTCTTCCAATGACACAAGTGTATGTGCGTCTGTGACTGACACAGAGATAAATTCATTTGAGTGTGAACCGTTACATATTTATCTAACTGTAATTTGACCTCTCTGCCCTGTGCCTGTTGTTGCTGAGAGGAACAAACCACAGCTCGTCTTCTTGTATCTTCAAACTTCGCAAAGACGACTGTTACATAATTCAGAGAATCTTCCTGTCACAATGACGTCTTTTTTACATTTTTTTTTTCTTATCTACAAGTTGCGAAAGAGATTTCACAGGCCTCAGGGACATGAATCTTGTTCTGCCCACAAAAGAGCGACGTAAACCCAGAGTTCAACTCTAAACAAGAATCTCAACAGAACTGGATCTATGAGGGCTTTCCTGTGATGTCAGCAATAAAGAGAATAGAAAATACCACATCTGTGGGAGAGATGGAGAGCAGAGAACACGGGGCAGGCGAGGGAGATGGAGAGAAAAAAGGGAATGTGGATGACAGAGAGATAGAGGAAAACAGTTGGACAGAGGGACGTGAGGGTGTCCCTCGTTCTCTCTGATGCCCACATTCAGTACCTGCTGCCACCTCCTCCTCCTCTTCCTCCCACCAGCTATCACATTCAAACTTTGAAGAAATAAACACACACACACACGAGAGGATGAGCTAGCCGCTGCTACTGCAGCTCCACTGACGAAAAACTGATTTTGAGATGTGTGTGTGTTTGCGTGCATGTGTGTGTGACTTAGTTTTTCTGTGCAGTGGAAGAAGTAACGTGTTGAACAGCAGAAACACAGCACAGCCTAGTGGCAGAGAAAGAAAGAGCCTGAGGCAGGAGAAGGAATCAGTTCAGTCTCCTTCTTCCCCAAAATGACTATTAATGGGTGTTTTAATGTTTTTAAGAGTAAACTTTTCAGGACATTTTTTTTTTTTTTTATGCTAAATGTTGTCAAAGGTATACGTTATTTTGTAGTACTCATGGAAGCTGTAAAACCTCCCATTCAGACATTACATTTTTATACCCATTTATCCTGTTAAGGGTCATAGAACACAAGAGGCAGGGTACAGCTGTAACTGGGCAATATCAACAACATCAAGGGGACATAAAGAAAAATTCATAAACATCTTAGTCACCACCTCTGAGCAATGACTGTGTTCAGGTTGTTTGGGGCGGCATGTAGAGGTGTCCTTGGACAAGACACCGAAACCCTGTAGTAGCGCTAGCTCTTGCTCTAGCAAACAACAATTTCCCCAAGGGGATCAATAAAGTATCAATTATTATTAATATCATCTAATAATACAGCCTGTAACCAGTGACAAGCAAAAACAAATAAGATACAGTGAATCAATGTGCGTCACACAAGATTCAAGGATTCAGTACACGCTGCACAAACTCCCTTAACCTGATGAATGCCACTTGTACATGAGGAGATGGTTGTCGTTGAAGTTTGGTCATCGGTATAATCAACACTACACATTCCAAAATCTGTCACCAAAGAGTGGTCACTTCACTGATTGAGAAAGACACATGTTCAGAATTTCTGCGAAGACTGAGAGAAGAATAGGAAGTCATCTACATCATTCTGGAGCAACCATTACTTAAAGGGGTCTTATTATGTGTTTCATGTTCTGATGTTACATATATATGTTTCTGAAGTTGGGTGTCCATGTTACACATAGTCAGAGGCGCAAAGTTTGAGGTGAATGTTTGTTTACATGCTGGCTAGTATGTTTCAGTCTGGCTAATTTGTTCCATTGTCAAGAGTGTTTTTTTTTTCAAAATGCTAAACTGTTTGATGTTAAGTGATGTGGAAGTCCACAACTGGCCATTCATTTTGGGCTCCTAGACAAACTAAGTACGTCTTCCTGCTCATCCTCTCAGGTTAGCTGCCAAAGCTCTGCTCATGGCTAGCACTAGTTTGAGTGCTCGTGCAGAGGTTGAGATGTCGCACAAAGAGTGTTTTTTTTCTTTAGTGAAGGAAAATTAACTTTGTTGTTTACTTTTCCTAAAGATGACACCATAAAACGACAATGGATACAGTTACAGGCCAGCAACAGACTTCGAGCAGTGTTTTTATCTGTACACAGCACTTCATGGACAGTGCGTTCACAACGGACCCCGGTACGCAGCAGGATTTTTAGCTAGGTTGTCACTGAAGTATGGTGCTGTTACAAATGGGCATAGTTTGGCCCACCAGGAGATTTCCACGAGCTGGCCAATCAGAACAGAGTGGGTTGGGAAGGAGGAGGGCCTTTAAGACGTAGGAGCTCAAAGGAGACTGTTGCATGAAGAGGCATTATAACATGCATTTGCCCTTTTCTAACTTGAGAAACATATAATCGTGTATCAATGGAGCCCCAGAATAAAATATAAATTCTAAATTAAGCATTATATGGTAACAGACGAGGTGGTCTATAACACCACTTATCATCGGCTTACAATGCAGTCTGGACCCCCGCCCAAATGTTTTCAAGAACCTCAAGTCCAGTTGCCATCAAACAACACAAGAAAGGAAGTTTTCTTAGATTAATTGTAGTTTTCTTAGATCAATTGTAGGCATTTTTGACACACTACAGCTTTGTGGAACTAGTCTTTGTTTGCATATTATTATTGTATGAAACAAGTTATCTGTAATAACACTGGAATCTAAAAAAGTCCCCAAAATCCATTGCTAAAAGCTCATAGCATCCCCAATTTGGCTGCACACATTGTTGCTTGCATTTTTACAAGTCTTGCAGGCCCTGGAAATGTGCCATGCTGCATGATGCTCACACATCCCCGCTTCACAGCAGGATGCTGTTACACAAGTGATGAGCAGCGTTGTCTCTCCAACACAGCACTGTGTCTTGCAGCTGATGAGTTCAGCTTGTTTCATTTGATCACTGAATCTTTTGTTTCTCACTCTGCCTTTTCCCCAAGACACACATTGTTTCAGTCGCTTTGCCGTAAACTCAACGGGAGGCTCATTTTTGAGTGTGACTGTGTGTGTGTGTGTGTGTGTGTACCTGGCGGATGGGTTCGGGGACTCTGTAGCGGCAGCAGCAGTGTGTGAGGCGAACAGCTGTGTCCAGACTGATCTTGTGTCCCACTGACACGTACACTGGCTTAGAGCTCTTGTCAGAGCTTCGCAATGCCTGTACACAAAGAGACAGGTCTGTAGTAACTGTTCATCATTCACCTCTCTGTGTGATCATCATACACATTTTGTTTGTTAAAAGTATTTGTTTCTATTTTTTTGTGCACCCGTCCTTTGCCGCACCTTTCCGAGCACTTTGCCTGAGGCGGCTGTGAGTGGGAAGCTGTCTCCTCCATTCTGTAGAGCAGCAATCTGTGGGGGGGGGGGGGGGCCTGAAACAAAACTCAAAGCTAGAAAAGATGTACAGCAAATGGCACTGAACTGAAACCATTAACCTGCTGTGGAGCTTTCACATTCTGTTGTCTTCCTCTTTAACCTCTGTGTGATTCCACTTTAATGTCCAGTTGGAGCTGTGGTTGTCTAGTAAATACATAAAAAGATGCAAATTCCATTGCCTATAAGCTAGGTGTTATTCTCTGATATTAAATTTTTTTTTAAAGAACAAAAGATGCCTGATATTTATTATCAGTGGACGATCAGCTTATCACTACATTTTATGACCTCTTCATTTTCTTCTGTAGGAACTAAAGTTTTGCTCTCACAGTCGAAGAGACGGTGCAAAGTCAGATGTAGTGATGTGGGCTGCTGTTGACAGGTGTGCTGTGGGTTACAGGCCGGAGCGATGAAGGGAGCTTAGCCTCAATGATGGATGGGGTGTCTGCTCCACTATGACTGATTACAGCAAGCAGCCAGCAGGGAGACAGCTATGGGGCCGCACAGGGGCTCCAATCCCAGCTGGGATGAGGCCAGCAGTGTGTGTGTGTGTGTGTGTGTGTGTGTTTGTGAGAGAGGTTTGGCTCCTTTGAAGCAAGAGCAGGACTGAAGCCAGGACAGCAGAAGTCAGAAAGACAGAGCAACTCATCAATAACACAGCGGTTTGAGCTACAGTCAGGCCGTCAGTGAAAAAGAGACAAAGACACAGAGGAGAGAAAACGAGATGAGAAGGGAGAAAAAGAAAGTGAGAGAAGGAAAGAGGATGGAGTAGGAGAGGAGGAGAGCTACACTTGAGGTTAAAAAGATCAAGAAAGGGGAAGACAGATACAGAAGAAGAATGATGTAAAGGTCACTGAGCAACTTCAACAAGGATGTTTTCCAAAAGTGAATCAAGGACAAAAAGGGAGAAAGGAAACATTTTCTCTCCTCTTTCATCCTTTTTGTTTTGTCTTAGACTCAGCACAGACAGAAACATGCTGCACTCCCCAGCCTCTATACAAGAACAGTACATTTACATTGTCTGGGCATTCAGCTGCAAGTAACGCGGAGAGACTGGAGAGAAGCTAGAGATGGAAAGTTCTGTTCAAGGACACTTCAATAGGATGTATGCATATGTTTTAATAGACTCACTGGCTGTTGAGGGAACTATACACTGCAAAGAATCCTAATCATAGTCCATTACAAAAACAATTAATCTTCATTCTAAAGTGAGACGAGAAGATCAATACCACTCTTGGGACAGTCCCTAATGTCATTCAATAAAAACCGTAAGAGCAACCTGAGCCTGAAACACTGTTCATACTGTACGCAAGTTGTCACCTCCTCCATTAGTTTAGCTAATGCACAAATATAAGTTTGGTATCTTCTCATGTTACTGTCAGAAAGAAAGCCAATAAGCATATTTCCTAAAACTCTGAACTGTTCCTTTAAGCACCTTTAACACTGAATATGAGAAATTTTATGGTGTTTCTGCACCATTCAACACATACACACATGCACCTAGTAACACACACACCTTAGTAACCACAAGGTCATCCCGTCACAAATGAGAACGTGTATTTGGAAAATATATGCACGTCAAACTTTTGCTTGAAATTGTTTTTCTTCCTTCACGGCTCTGTGCACCTGCACCTGATAAAGACACACACACCTTTACTCTCGAGGCTCACACATTTAATTACCACAACAGAGAGAACGTTCTGTCTGTAACCTTCAGAGGCACTTCTCAGACTGCTTATTGGTTTTTGAAAACTCTCTGTACCGTCAGTGCTTCTGGAACCTCTTTCTGGCATCTTATTGAGTACGGCAGCGTATCGCTCGTCAGTGGTACGTGGAGGTGTGCATGTTGATCCAGTAATGGATAATCTTATTTCAAAATGACTAATATCCTACAATTTGGTATGAAGCCTGATATGGGTTTTGTTTCACGGATTACTTTGCAGCTAATTTTCCACCAAGCAATAAAATGCCAAAGCTGGTGTTGACTCAAGTGTGTGCCTGTGAACAAGATGGAGCCCCAGGGGAGTGACAATTACATCAATATGCACACATGAGAGTTCTAAAATTTCATGCACAGAAACTGATCCAAAGCAGCTTGAGTCCAAAAATGTAGCATGCGTGTGTAATGTGGACACTACCTGATAGCTAAAATGAGCATGTTGGAGACACTAGGAGTTTGGCCCAGATCCTATCAGCAGGTATTTGTGACAACATCCTCAGACGTGACCAAGTCCCATGTAAACAAAGAGATCCGATTCCTCCCCACGGCAGACACAAACCAACAGTTTCTGACGCCAAAGCCGCTAATGCTAATTGAAGGAGACGGATACAGTCCTACAGAGAATTGAATTAGCATGTTACACTACTACATGAAGACTGTTGGGGTTAGAAACAGAAAGTGGATTGCCTGCTAACTGAGTAAGCAGTGGATCAGATGGTTGCTCAAGCTGTCCACTCTGGTTCCCTTAGAAACATTTGAAAAGCACTTATCAGCGTTACTAGAAATATCCATCACTGTGTATTACTAGACTGACAATCACCTATAAGCAGAGGCGCATCTATGAGGAGCAAGGGTGGGCAGCCCAACTCAGCCTGACAGTGGTACAGAGATATTCATTTCTAAAGGTTTTGGAGCAAAGTGCCCACTTCTAACAAATCAGAGCGTAGCAACGATTTGTACATTTTGGATCATTCTCATTTATTGTAATTTCATAACGACTACCTGAGGGGCTGTGAGGGGCATGGTGAAGTGTAAAGAGCAAAGCAAGAGGAAGGGCTGGAAAGAGCAGAGTGGGCTGGTCCTGAGTCTCATACTAGCTCTTGCTGAAGTTGCATATTGCAGCTTTAATTAAAATCTGTACAAACTGTTGACTGAGATTAGTGTTGTATGTGTGTATGTGTAAGCCTTTGCCACTGCATGTCAAATTTTCTACGTAGATCCAGCCTCGTCAACAACAAATGTGCATATTGAAATGTGTAAATGTGCATTATACTGGCTGTGAGGGGTGTGGTGTAAATAAATCTACAGTTCATATGTAGAAGTTACACTAACGCAAGAAATACCAATTTATTTCACCAGATGCCTGTTCACCAGTCAAATTGAAGTCTAACTTGTTTTTGTTCAACAGGTCATTGAGGCTCCAGCCTGAAACAAAGTGAACATTTGCATATTAATAACGTCCAGATTTTGCTGTCCCACTGGTATAATCTGACCAACAGGTGTTTGTTCCAGCTTGATTTGTATTCAAAAACTCTCATTAGCATGAACTACACAAGGACGCCTTGGCTTGAAATAAAAGTCACACTGTCAAAACAGTGTACACACCAATTTTCAAACACACACAAGCAAATAGATGCTGAGTGTGAGTTCACACACACACACACACACGCTCAGCTGCACATTTAAAAGTAACTGAGGATTCTGTCCTTTGCTACATCCCTCTTTGACATGTCTCTCCTTTTGTTTCAAGAATCCACTGATGAAGCAGTGCAAACATTACATTAACATGTGACATTAAAAGAGGTGACTGTCTCACCTGCGCCTGGTGCTCCTCACTTTTGCACACACCCTGCACCTGCAGCAGGTTCTTGGCCACGCCCACACAGGGCAGCCCTGACAGCACACCCAGCTGACACGCCAGGCCGAACTCTGTTGGGTCCAAACAGTGACAAGAAACAAAATGCAGCTCAGGGATTTTTTCCTCTTCTTGCAAGACACATCCACATAACTTCCTGTCTCATGCAAGCAGACATATTTAAAAGAAGGAAAGCTGGGATTGGCTCCAGCAGTCATGCAACCCTTTACAGGTTAAGCAGTTTAAATCATTTATAGAGCATATGTAGAGTTTTCCATCAAATCTTACTATAAACCAAAACCACCACTGTGTTAGTTTGTCTCTCATTATTTTCAGATTTTCCTACCATGTCTGTAGACTGATCCACTGGGTCCTACTGAAGTACATAGTTTAGTTTGTTTAAAAAAAAAAAAAAAAAAAGCAAAAAGTGATTTTCTAAAATGACTGGGCACCATAATTTGAAACAAGCTTTACACAAACAGAAGCAAACAGTGCATCTGGGAACAGCTTTCAGCTGCAGATTACTACACATTTGGTGCCCTAGCATCGACTCAAAATAAACTATGGTTCTAAGGTTCATGGAAGTAAAAGAACATGATGTGGCCAGAGTGGCTCGGCGATGCAGTTTTAGTAATTTAAGACAACAATGGAGCTCTTTGGCACAGAGGGATATGATACTGTATATCAGGCTTTGGATGAACAGGCAACACAATCGACTTACCTCTGTAGTGGAAGAGACCGTTCCCATCCACAAACACCACCTGTTTGACGGGGCAAGCAACACATTCACACCTGAAATCCATTTATGTAAAACAACAAAACACAGCTATTGTTGCAGTTAAATAGCAGAGAAGATATTCTGACTTAAGCTGCTGTACAGTGGTTGTAGCAGGGGAAGCACAGGAGTAATCAATAATGTTAATCACAGCCCTCAACAGAGCAGATGCATCATTAATGTTATTATTCTCCACCTGTGCACCCTTCTACAGGATACTACTGTAGGTGGCCACAAACGTAGACACTGTCAGATGCAGCGTGTGAGATGGCAGAGTTTATTTCTCCTGAGCTTCAAAAGGTGAAGAGACAAAATCCTAAAGTCATATGCTAACTCCAAAAGACCAATGAACTCCTGAAGCCGAAGGTGACTCTGCAGACATATTTCTTCTGTGAATCACAGGCCACAGGATAAACTCACTTCAAAGGTTGCAGATAAAGACACTGCATCTGTCCAGGGCTAAATGTCAGTGGACTGTCTGTGTGTGTGTGAATGATTGTGCAGTGGGAAGAAGTGTGGGCCGTGGCAAACAGAAGTGAGTGGGTGGACGGATGAGAGGCGACATTTTGAGAAAAAGCTAGAGAGGGACAAACACAGGAAATTTATCACACTAAGTGGAATTTATTCAGTGTGGTTTAATGTCCATAAAGTATGGGAAGGGTTACACAACCCTAACCAAGCTCAATAATGCCAGTAGATTGTCAGGCTGTCTGGATATGTAAGTAATGCATAAATATATAAGGACTAAAACCCCCAGCGGTGCTTCATGCTAACACTGAAAGCCAATATGCATAGCATTAGCATACTTATAGTATGGTACAGTCAGCATGTTTCTGTATAGCAGCACAGCACCAATACAGCTACAAAGCTGCCTTTGCTAAGACAGGCTAACCGTCCAGCTCTGACAAACATATATTCATCTTATTCTCTCTCCAGCCAGGTGCTAGTATGGCTGTAGATTTACTGGAGCTAATTTAACATAAGCAAAAGTAAAAGAAAGAATCTAAACTTAAAACTAGACTTGCGACCAGCTTCAAATATTGTCAGACCTGAGGCATAAGTGTGGGCTGGTTACTCTTCAACCGCTGGAGAGCCTCCAGGAGGAAAGGAGTCTCTCTGAAGGCCAGGAAGCCGGCGATATAGGGGGCCGTCAGGGTCACCATCTGACTGTCCTCATACAGAACCTGGCAGGAGGGGACAGAAACTCTGGTTAATATTTTATGTTGGCTGTAGACGGGTCCATCCACAGACATTTATGTCTGATAATTTTCACTTGAGCAGTACGTTGACCCCCAACTCAGTTGGGTGCTTTGTGGTTCTCCATTAATACTGAAATAACAGTATGGGATACTGAGCATCTGCGGTTCTAAACGGAGCTCATACTGTCAGGGGTCAGGTGCTGCGTGCTTTAGGCAAATGGCCACCCAACAATACATGTAAGGGCGAGTCCACAGATGCAAACACAAGCTGTTCAAGATGATCGCTAACATCCCCCATCTGGCACAAAATGAAACATCTGTTACTTCTTGTTGATTTTAGGCTGTAAGCACATTCTGATCATCAGGTAAGTTATTCTATTTAGGTTACCTGCTGTGTTCACAAGTGGCGCTGTTTTAAGGCTGAAATTAAGGCTATACAAATTTTACATAAAATTACACAGTTTGACTATAAAAAAGCAACTAATTATGATTTCAGCTGGACTCGGATAGATGAGGTTTGCATTTAAAGACTCTAAACCATGGTTAGTAATATTTATATAAAGCAGTTAAACAGAAATACCACTGACATTTTCTAATAAGATAATCTGATTGTCAAATCGAATGGTCTCTGTGGTGTTGCTGTAGTTTTGCAAGCTACAAACTTCAGGTTAAAAACAAAGTCAGTGCAGTAAAAACCAACATAATCCACATAAGGTTGTAAAGTGTAATCAAAATGCAAAAAACACATGCAAATTAACTTCATAACACTTAAAAGCAATCAGGAATAAGTTTGTATGCTATTTCTGTGATACTAGTACAATCATACATAATTATCAGTTTGATCTGAACCAAATCTGTTGTATGTGGAGCACTGATTTGTGCACACGCCATGTCCAAATCAGTGCCATAAAAGATCAGAGCTATACTACAGTCACAAGTAAGTCTTATGTGCTACTTCTGTTTTTTGAGACCTGAACAAGTCATGAGGTACACATGATCAAATGTTTGCTATTCCAATATTATCTGTGGCCTTTATTTTTAAAAGCCACAGATAACAGATTAAATTAAGACACATTTAGAACTGTTTTTTTTAAGTTATACTTATTCTTTGTGCATTTTTGTGCCTTTCTGTCTTTACACACATCTTACTAAAGCACCTTGTTCAGTAGTAGCAGGGTTCAGGAGACTAGAAGAGACAAAACACTGATTCTCAATCGGTTGAAGCTTTCTGACCAGTCTGAAATGTTTATACTGTGCATTAATGAGAGGTACTGAGGTCTCAGATGCTGCAACATTAGACACAAACAGCTTTTTGTCAAAGCCCACAGCAGAGGCTGTAAATAAAACTCTTGCTTGTGCACTGAGATGAGTCCTCCGAGCCTCAATACAAGGATGTTTTCTGAATAGTCAGAAATGTTAACTACCGTTCAGCATAAGTCATGATGACATGTTTCTGACTGCAGTGTCTTCAGTTTTACTGCGTATCACATGTGGCCTTAGTGTGAACTGGACAACATTTCATTAGTCTGGTTGGGTCCATGTGTCAACAGTGTACACAGACAAATGTCATTAATTATAATGGGTTACGGTGTATAATAATGGTAAGGTGTCAGGAGCCCATGTTAACGCACCGATAAATAGCAGGACAGAGGAGTGCTTGTGAAAAGCTGCACAGTTAAATAAATGAAATGAAAATTGGGACTGCCAAGGTCACTTTAACAGCAGCCGGTTTAACAAGACTCAACCTTGAGCTGTGTTGTGTGTTACAGCACAGCTCTGCTCTGTACTGACACAGCTTTCTAAACCCGACAAGTCTGGTGTTACTGCACAGGTTGAAAAAAGATTTTTAATCATCCACCACTTAAATAGGTGTAGAATATTGAATCCTATTGCACTTAATGAGACAACGCACAGGTTTAGTGAAGTTTTACTAAATGAATCAATAACATTCAAAAGTCCCTTTGGAGTCTGGATGTTTTTGTTTTTGACACAAGCTTTCTCATACTTCACAAATAGCTCATTAGTCCATATGAACCCGCTGTTACCTACAGCTGGAACGTATGTTTTAAATCTCCATTGCTGATCTTTCTCTCTTCTACATACAGTGATTCAACTTTACAAATTTAAGAAATACTGATTAAATAGGTCATGTGCTGAACATAAAGCAGCTACACTGCCTGGTCAAAAGATAAATCAGTCACTCTAATATTTCTTCAAACACGTTTTGCTTTGATTACAGCACACATTGGCTGCGGCACCACTTCAGTAAACTTATGCAATGTCAACACAATAATTTCCATCCAGAGTTGCATTAATTTCTCGTGGGGATTATGTATTGATGGGATCAAAATGGGATCAGATTTTTTTTTTTTAAGTATGATTTTTTGTTCCAGAGCTTTCAGCCACATTGCATGATCTTCCAGAGTAGGTGACATTTGCTAAGTAGTTACAGAGACAGGTCTCGGTTGTTAGATCAGTTATCATGTGAGTATGGACCCAAAACCTAGTTTAAATGTTAGTCTAAAGATATTTTAAAACACTTCTTATTAACTTTGAAAGAAGTGGATTTTGTTTTCTAAAAATCATAAAAATATATATATAATCAGAATTTCACATCATGATGTAACCTTTCAATTATAGGGCCTTGTTACCAAGTACTGCTCTTCCCTCTTTACACCACTAGAGGTCGACAAAGTTCACACGTTCCTTAGGTCATCTGTCGTCTCTAGGTGGGGTGACGAGACGGCTCACCTCCAGGTTGGGGTAGCTGAGGACCACGAGCTGGGCGCAGGCATTGACATCGTCCCCTTTAATGAAGGAGAGGTCCACTCCTCCAACTCTCTCCAGCCCCGAGAAGTCTGGTTCCCTCTGCCAGTCCTCAGTGTCCTCCTCCAACACCTGCTTTCTTAGACTGGCCTGCTCACTGCATCAGGACACAAGCAGATACAAACACACATTCACTCACATAACAAATGATCAGCTCCAGCATATTCATCTCTCTGAACATGAGTGAGTCCCCTCCACAACCAAACCTTTGATTGACAGCTCTTTTATTACATGGCAACAACTACATGTACAGCATAAGATTTGTTTAGATTAATAATGTAAAAGTTAACAACACAATTATTTTAAGTTGAGTTACAAAACTGTTAAAGTGTCAATCAGGATTTTAGGTACTGCACAATTGAGGACAATGACGTCAAATCTTCACAGATATTTTTGGAAATTTGTGTGTGGGGGATAAGGTTATATTGTTTGATATAAGGTTCTGTACCATAAAGCAGGGAGACCTAATTTGCACTTTCTTTAAATTCTATGAAAATTGTACAGAGTTTGGTTCACGGCTGGTCAAAACGTTCCATAGGTTTTAAACTGTAATTTGAACTCTCATGTGGTCAGACTTACAAAACATGTACTCAAAAATAAAAATAAAATATATGAATACAAGAATACAGATTCTTAATAAATACTACATATACTGCAGACTGCAAGTATTTCCATCATACTGTAGACTTAATATGGTAATACAGTGGTTCTCAAACTATGGTGGTACGCAGGAACACCTGAGAATTTTTTTACGAAAATTGAATAATAACATTAAAGACATAATACTACTACAGTGTGTTCATTCACATGATGTTGTAGCGGAAATCTGGATGTCTGTCAGAAATTAGAACCATGTCCAGTTTTGTTGGGGACGTTTAATTCAGACACATGAGCAGACAATCTGAAAACACAGGTCAGCTGTCTGCCTTCTGCATGTCAGCGGGAACCAACTTCAATCAATTTATTGACCTTATTACCAGTGGTGAAGCGGAGTCATGTGATCATTGTTGCTACGTCTGATCGAGTGTTGCCAAATGTAGTGGAGTAAGAAGCGTTTCCTCTTCACAAAACTACTCAAGTAAAAGTAAAACGTATGGTGCAATAAAACTACTCCTAGAAGTACATTTTCTTCAAAAAGTTACTTAAGTGAATGTAACGGACTATCCACCTCTGGTCATAATGGTGGTACTTGGAGAGCCCACTTCACTCCGCCCACTGGTTAAACCAGCACTAGATCCCCTGCAGTTCGTATATCAGGCCAAAATTGGAGTGGAGGATGCCTCTACCTGCTACACAGTGCCTACAGCCATCTTGACAGACCTGGCACATCCCTGAGGATAATGTTCTTCGACTACTCCAATGCTTTCAACACCATTCAGCCAGCCCGGCTGGGGAGTAAGCTCTCTGCGATGCAAGTTCAGGCTCCCCTAGTCTCTTGGATTATGGA
>JAUMHL010000001.1:23728255-23747083 GCA_032362345.1 Sandelia bainsii | reverse complement strand
GATTGTCTTGTGTGACTGCAGTCGTGATGTAAGCAATTTCCTCCGGGATGAATAAAGTTTTCTGATTCTGATTCTGAAATATTTTTTGAGGTGGTACCTGGTGTAAAAAGTTGGAGAACCACAGTGTGTTAATACAAATTGCTTGAACACTAAGGTGTCAGAAAAACAATAAATAAAATAGTAGACCTTATTTCACCTTACACTGAGACCAGGGGTTAAGAAGCAGGCTGTGAATCTTGTATCTCTGCTTTTTTTTAATACTTTGTGTGAGAAATGCAGGTTTTGTTTGAGTTGTGGCTAAACTAAGCCCAGAGCTCACTCTCTCTCTCTCTCTCTCTCTCAGCTGTACCATAATAGCTCCACACTACACACCCACACACACATTCGTGCTGGAGATGCCTGGCACTGGCAGGCAGCATGCGGACATAATATGGAATCATGGTGTTATCACTGGTCTTGTCATTACAAACTCACAAATCAATGGCTGTAGAGGAGCGCTGGCACAGATCCAGAGCTACTGGCAGACAGAGTTACAGCAGCGAAAAGGACACAGACAAGTGCAGCAGCATCTGTCAGCACCTCATGGAACCAGCTTATCTGTTACCAAGCTGCTACTTCAGGTTAGCAAATACTAACATGTAACTGCGCTGTTGTTAATAAGTTCAAATGATATTAACCGTAGTTTAGTTCCGATGTATAAGTAGAGCGGTCTGACCTTTCCCACTGCTTTTTGAGATCTTCTGTAGGAGGAGCAGACATGTGTCGAGGTTCTGAAGAAAGAAAATCAACACACAGAAATAACTATTAAGGAGAACTCTCTAATAGTGTTTTGCTTCCGCGTTCTGACGTCAGTGAGAGGGCGGTGTAACTGTCTTATGTCTGTGTTGTCATATGCTGCCATCTAGTGGTGTAAAAGGTGAATGGCAAAGAAATCAAGGTGACAGCAACCACAGCCAATAGGAAGAAAAAAAACGTATAGCTATACGTTTTTTTTTTTGCAGTTTTAGTGATGTAATTTTCGATTTACATCACCCTCTGTGAAACGTATCCAAGTTTTTGTCGTCTGTGGCAAACCCGTCTCTGCTGTCTACAGACGGAGAACAAGAAATAAACAAGATGACTGTAACAAAGAGTTCAGGTCTTGGTTCAGGTCACCTCCTGCTCCACTGGTCTTTGTACGTCAAAGATCTTGAGGCACAAGGACCAGTGGATCACACCAGTGGTGTTGTGTGTGGGTTTTCTCCACCTGGTCCGGTTTCCTCCCACATGTTTCAAAAAGTGACCAATTAGAGTAGAATTAGAGACCAATTGTTGTGGTCACTCTAAATTTCTCCCACAATCAGCACTTAAAGAATAAAGAATTTAAAAAAAATTGGAGAAAATAAAACTCACACTCATGTTTTATCTTTTCAGTTTCTCATGAACTACACATATGTACAAAATAAAGTGACAACAATGTTTTTTTTACTGTGTTTTATATAAACTCAAAATGAACAAAAACCTGTCTGAGAGATAAGAAGCTAAATCTATTATCTGTACAGTTACACAAATAATATAAACCAAGCAGAGAAATGACGAAAATGTTCTAATATACAAGAGATGTCATTGCATCCTTATTAACACAGTCAATGTGATGCCTCAGTTTGAATCAATAACTTTCCTGCAAATAATCCCCTGGATTTGGATCTTGAAATAACATCAAATTTGATTTTTAAAACATTCAGCACCACTTTGCCCAGATGCTTGTTTCTCACATACGCACTTCTGTATTGTGATGTGAAACAATCAAGTTTGTATTATCTACTAAAAAGTATTAAAATTGTAACAGAGACCTTTGAAAGATCATGAATGAAACACTTGAGGCACAATATATGTATGTAACTGTGTCAGAGTGAAAATAAATGTCACTGCACTGACATGTACCATAGATAGAAGAGATTAAAAAAATGAATGAAGCTAAGACTGCTGTGCCTCGTGCAGAAATTCAATTTAATCCATGGTAATGATACAAAATCCACTTTGTGAGTCACTTTTATGTTGAGTAGTTGTTTCTAAAGAGCAGTATCACCTCCTTAACCTCCATGATATCAAAGGCCACTGTCCAAAGTTTCCAATCAGCCACCTGCTGGCTCTACTACACCATCATCACCACCTACCAGCATCTAGACTCCAGGCGTCCTATAAAAGCTCCTGTCTTCATCTGAACCGGCGCTAAAGTGAGATCATTGATCAGAAACTATTGGCACATTTGCATAAAGTTCTGCACCAACGATTTAAAAGTTCATATGTAACCCAACGTGATGATTACACAAAGAATTTGACACAAGTGGAAATATTTTCTCATAGTTCAAGTTTAATGTTTCCAAAAATGTAAAGGCGTCATTTTCTCATGAATCCAAACATACTTTTTTTACAGAATATCTCACATCTAGGTAAAGAGAAGATATGCAACGATGTCAGAAAAAGGAAGCCGAGAGACAGACAAATGTGTCGAGACGAAACAGTTATAGCCCTCATCCATCAATGAGATCTTGATGAAACGTGTAAGAGCTGAAGTCAGAGGCAGGTGAACGTTGTGATGTAATCAAACACAGTAATGTCTGATCGAAGTCTACTTCTGCCTGTGGCTTCAATCAAAAAGGTCCACTCTGCTTTCTAAGATATACACAATGAAAGCAAAAACAGCAAAACTGGAGTGTACAAGTGAAAAAGAGGAGAGAGAGAGAGAGAGAGAGAAAGAGAGAGATTATAATAATAAGAACAGGTCAGTCAGGACTGATGCTTTCAAACCATTGGAAAACAAATAATGGAAACATATCTCTTGAAGAACAAGGGGGGGAAAGCTAGTCGTATGGTTATAGACATGCTTCAGCGTGATAGCGTTCAGACACATTTTACAGGCGTCGCTTTAACCCCACTGTCGCTAACATTCATTCTTTTACACCATCATACACACTTAACAGCCCTCAGTTTCTCAGTACAGCATTTCATGTTATTGCAGTTAATGAATTATTCTAACCACACATTAACCCTTGCATTAACAGTTAAAGACAAGCAGATTGATATATGAAAAATAGCAGTGGGCAGGGTCATTATTGCCAGGCTACTGACTTGACTGTTCTTTTTATCTATATGCCGTCCGCTGCACTCAATTACCATGTTGACGGCACCAGATGAACAATCTTTTCTGCTGTCTGCACGGAGTCAGATCCGTGTGAAGTCACCAATGCTTATTTCAGCCAAATAAACTGTTTTAAAATAGTCTTGCAAGGATGTGTTCCATTTAGAAATGTTCAATGGATTCACAATCACTCATTAACTATTACAGTGACGACATTAGAGGAAAGAAAAAAAAAAAAGCAGGTACGTGAAGGCTAAAATGGTATTTATTGACACATGGCTCTTAGAATGGCTAAATCTTAATTTTAAATAACAGATCTGTAAACCCAGTCACCACATGAGCATGCACCACGCTGTTTCACCCCATCAAGTACTCGCAGAATAGTAACAAACCCCAGGTAACACTAGCACATGTACAGTACTAATATGTCGTCTACTGGCACGCCAATAAATGATAATCACAAAGTAACATTAATCCCTAAGGTGTGCTGGAATCTACATCACTCTGGGAAACAAGTAGAGAATGATGGCAGTTCTGTCCAATCCCACCACGACCATCTAAATTCAGGCATTTCATTGGTAAGCGGGTGCTAGCTGCTAGCCAATCAGTAGCACATTCACAAATCAGTGACAAGGCATCTTTCTTGACCAAGTTCCTCGAGTGAACATGCAGATGCCTGACAGGTAGCAAACTAACTGTGGTCATTCGAAAGTTATGATTATTACAGTATTATATGTATGAAAACACATCCAGGAGGAACACCTGGCATCCTGGCAATTTGCTTTCTCTCCCGACGGAAAAGTAACGGACATAATGTGTGATGATGTTGATGCCACAGTTTTGAGCCATTTACTGGTTCAGTTTGCGAGTGTGCCTTTACAAAACACAAAGGTCGACTCCAATCAAGACCGGCCGTCCTCTACATACATCATAATGATAAATATAAATATTTCACAGTCATTACAAAGTCAAACTTGTGTTATTGCTTCTAGCGGATTACTTCGCTAAGAGTCAGACCCGGGTCAAATAGTCACATGCTTTTTCAGGTGTGATGAAGCCCTCGTGAGACAGACGGGTGGGGTTTGCCACGTGATTCAGTAAGCTCCACCCACTCCGTAGCCCCATGCAATTTGGAAAACAAAAAAAAAAAAGCACACACGTTATTAGCAAGTGATATTCAACCCAGGTCTAATTAGTTTCCCCCGTCCACCCACCCACACTTGACCTATAAATAGTTCACCAGATTGAACTGACCCCCCTGGTAACAATATGGCAAAAGCTGTGAATTTTTGCATGTCATCAAATGTCCATGTGTGTATTTATACATCTGTGGTGTTTTTGTGTATGTAACACCACATTCAGTCTTTTCACCCAACGCACATGAATGAGGAATGCGTCGTCACAGTACAGTTTATGTGAGTGAAATTGGAAATGTGTAAATGTAACAGTGACTCCAGTGTCTTTATCCAGTCCCGTAGCTCAGAGGATGAGAATATTGATGCAGTGATGCCAGGCATGGAAAATATGACCTTTGTGCAAAAATCAGCCCTTTAAATTGTACAGAGTCTCTGTTTTATTCTTTTTGTCTCAGATTTTTTCTTAAATTCTTTGTCTTCTGTTTGTGCAAGCATGCTTCAGTTCCATGGAGACTGGCTGTGCAATAGGTACAGAGTCCAAAGACGAGGAGAGTTGGCTTCGGTGTTGTTGGTAAGGGTGTTGGAGGGTAGGGGTAGGGGTGGGGATCGTGGGGACCCAGAGTCCTCAGCTTCCAGTTTCTACCTGGAGATCATCGAGCTGGACTGTGATTGGCTAGAGGAGGTGGTGGCGGCGCTGAGCTGTGAGAAGCCGCTGTGGCTCGATTCCAGGCTGGTCATCGAACCCCTGAGAGCAGAGACAGATTCAGATAACACGTCAGCGGACACACACACACACTTCACATTTCTACATCTAAATTTACATGTATCCACAACAGCTGAGCAACCCCAGTCTGTCAGCGACTATCTCAAAGCATTCTATGTGCACATGATGCAGAACCATGCAGCCAAACCAAACTCACAGGAGCGAGAGCAATTCACTCTGTGTGGCACGTAACACTCAGGCTCTGCCATAGGCTGCAGAAACCAAAGCAGTGTACTGGGTAGAAAAGGGCTTAATGTGTGAGTATGGTGGAAAAGGGCAGAGGTTTGTCAAGGGATGAGATAGATTCACTCTGTCTCGTGCAAAACCAAAAAAGACTTTGATTTTATGGTTTTGTGGAATGTCTGAAGGCCTGGGTGCCTATGGCAAAGCATGGCATATTTGCATTAACGTTTGCATGAAGAAGTTAATGCATATATACTAGATTGGCTGCTTGGTGCATTTGTTTGAATTAAAAAGTTAATATGAAGTCAGCATGTAAGTTTTTCCAATACTATGAAGACCATGTCTATAATATGTTAATTACCTACATGAAGCACAACAACATATGACAAATGCATTGGGACGTGTTGTGATAACAGGGGACATACAAATATCATCAAAATACCTCAAAAAGTAACATTTTTCTTATAATTATTGTAATTATAATAACTGTCTCTCTCTTTTCTGCTTGGTTGTGAGAAAGACATCTTCAACTCAATCTCAGGAAGACAGAAGTTCTGGTCTTCCCAGCCAGGCCTTCCATACAGCACAGAATCAGCATCACCTTGAGATCTTCAGAGACTGTCTCCACAAACTCTGCTAGGAATCTGGGGGTTCTCATTGATGACCAACTAAGTTCTGCTGATCACATCACAATGGTGCAACAAACTTTCTATTTTTCTTCTTTCTTCTTTGTCTTCCAAGCAGAGTTATGTCACCAAATTCAAGCTGCAACTTTTATGCAACATAAAAGCTCCTCACTCTAAGCTAAAGAAAACACAACAGTTGTTTTCAAATAACTACACACTGATCAAAACATTTCTGCTAATAGATCTCTTTAAATCTGACACAATGCACCTTTAAAGAAGATAGTTTGAATGATAATGAGGAGCTGATACTTGACCTATTATTTTTTATATATTTTTTACGTATTTTTATTCTGTAAATTGAGTATTTAGTATTTGTGTTGGTGTTAATCTTTTCTGGTTATGGTTCTTTCTTTCTGTTTGAACTGAGAGCTGCTGTGACATGCCAAAATAATTTCCCTCCGCGATTAATTAATTTTTTTGAATCTTCAATCTTTAAAACATCGGAACTTAGAGAAAAATACCAATAAAGATCTCAGGTTTTAACAGATAAACGGTACAAAGTTGTAAATGTTAAAATATATTAAACTAATAAATAACAAATGTTGGGTATTTTCAATCAATAAATGACCTAAATGATTGATCGCTCATGATGACTAATCATTGGAGTAGTATGATGATCATATTTGTATCGTTTTGTGTTATTCTATTGAATTTGTTACAACCTTGGACACCAGATGGCACCAAGGTTGAATGGTTGATTTAAAAAAAAAAACAAAACAACTATTGTTATATAAAATTTTTTTTCACTTTTTTTAATTGTTAGAGACCATTAAAAGATTCTGAATTCTTGACATGTGTTTATATGTTGCTGTGCAGGCGCAATTAACACATTACAGACATGGCAAAATAAACTGTTGCTGCCAACTGTTGTTGGTAAATGAAATATTTAAAATTTTAAATCTCAACACAAGTGTCAGCCATTAGCAAAACATCTTGTCTCGAACTATGTGTTAGATGGTAATTTCAAGTCTGTTTTAAAAGGCAAAGAAAAATGAAACAGCAGGTGCAGTGTAAGCAAGTGAGGTTGAGTAGGCTGGTTGTACAAACAGTACTGGAGTCTTCCAGGAATTCTCTTTGCATGTGGGTAAACAAATGCATGTGTTGGTTTGTGTGTGCATGGATGTACAGCGACCAAAGTGTACTGAGCTTAACCAAGCCTAGCACAGAATTCCATACTTTGTTAGTCATGCAAGCAGGGTGACTGGAGCGAGCAGGTCGAAGAGCAAGTTAGACTGTAGTCTGTAGCACAAGGATTCTGTCATCAGTGTGAACAAAGCAACAGCATCCTGTTAGCCAAAGCTAATAAAAATAAGTAAAAACAAATGCAGAAAAGCATCTGTTTGCTGCATCAAAAGTGCTGCCTGCCAGGGTGGGGCGCTGTTCAGATTAGCAGCCACAAGCAGCAATGACAATGAGCTAGTGCTAAAGGAAAAAGGGGCAAACACTGAGCCACTTACAAACTCTGCACATCACAGCAAGCCGTTCTTCATGGGAAGAAGACAGAGCAGGAGGTAGAGGAGGAGGAAGAGGAGGAGGAGGAGGGGGTTGTGAGCGATAGAACAGGAGCGGATTGGACATAAAAGGCTGGATTAAAGGAGTCTCTGAAGGAGGGAAGCAACCTTATTTCAAAACTCAAGAGCTTTAAAAAAAACAACTCATGATGCTCTTAAGGCATTTCACAAGGTCAATTTAGCAACATTACAGTTTTAAGTGGCACTATGTGGAAGGTTGCTGAGAGGGAAACTGAAAGAAGACAGAGGTGAAAAATGAGCAATTATAAAGGAACAATTATAAAGGAACAATGTTCCTCACAAAAAAAACCCTCACAACAGCAAACATATGGACACACACATACAGGGATCAAATGCATCTTTCACTCATTCTCTCTCTCTCACACACACACAAACAAACAGTTACTAACCTGAAGTCCTCTGAGCCCAACACCTCAGTGTAGTACATGACTTTACATTTGTGCGAGGAAACCTGCAGGGTGGCCAACACGTCGTCCACTCGGGGAAGGTTAGTGGCCGAGCAGGCTGGCATGTTGTGGAACTTCCACTGCAGGATGTAGAAACCTGGCCACCGTGTTATATGGGAGCCCTGAGGAGAGGAGATTTTTCGGAGAAACATCATTAGTGACTGACAAGCACAAAAAAAATAGTAGTATAAAACAGCCCATAAAAGGTGGGGGCAGCTAGGAAACAATCTGACCTGTACGCTCTCGCCCTCCTTGCAGGTGAGTGGGGACTCCACCATGCTATAATCCTGCCCCAGCGTCCACGACTTGTCGATAAGCTGGACATTATTGCCACCCGGGGAGGTGATTCCGTGAGCTCCGAGGGGGTCTTTACGCGGCAGCTGTGGAGCCCGCTTGGAGTGATAAATGTTGAAAACAATGTCTCCTTTGCACACGTCGAAGTCCCAGGTGATCACAGAGGAAGCGTCTATGATTTCTATCAGCAGCTGGTAGGAGGGAAGAGAGGAGGGAGGACAGGGATAGGACTTAAAAGATGTTTCAGTAAAGAAACAAAGAACCAAACCTCTCTCCTTTGCTCCCATTTTCCTAGTTTTCTTTACACACAGCTTTTCTTTGAATGGAACAGTGCCAGAGCACTGTGACAGTGAACCCTGAACTCTTTGTAACACTGGTGTACTTAAGGGAATAAGACTTGAGCTGTTGTATTCCTTTCATGTTGCTTCATATTTGGGCACCAGTTAAATGTGGTAAACGTCTGTGTGAGCATCTGTTTGATGATGTTTCGAAGCCATGCCATATTTGTTTCCACCAAGGAGTCATCTACGAGTTACAACCACTAGATGGCAGAACTTTCAACAGAACTGGCATCAGAGACCTTGTGAGGTTTCTCTCTTTGACTGCCCTACTTTCATTTAAAAATATCATCTTTACTTCTTCGCTTTGTTGCTCTGAGTTCAGCCTCACCTCGTGTGGCGCTCCCTTAAAGATGCTGGCACTTTGATAGATTGTCTCAGTCCACAGGCGGACATCCTCGTTCTCGAGCTCCTCAGGAGTGCGGTACATTGACTTGGGAACCAGACCGCCTTCTGGTACCTCACACTACAGAGAAAAAGAAAAAAAAAAACCAAAAAAACAAGGACACAAGAAATTAGGTTAGTATTCGAAATCTCAGTGTGGGTGTCATCGTGTCCTAGAATTTCAGACTGAGAATCATATTATCAAATAAGCTACTGGTTTACTCTTCCTCAGACACTCACCATACACTCTCCTCCCAGGAAGTCAGGGATGATCTCTTTATCAATGTAGTCCACCAGCCCCCCAGGACCCTGGTAGTCATTGCCTGCATAGATCAGGAACTTCTTGCGGGTGTTTTCGTCAATGAAGGGACTTACCTAAGAACAGAGACAGAAGTAAATATGAGTCACGGACATATAAAGCCGGTTGTACTTAGCGGTTGTTTTCTTACTAGTGTCTCTACATATAATCATACTGGCATAAACATATTGTTTGAGCTAGTGTGTATCACTCCTGGTTCTCACCAGTGTCCACAGGACAGGGAAGACTCTGGGAGCTCTCAAGATAAGCAACCGCCCCAGAGTCTCCGGGTAGTTGGCCTCCACAACCTCAATGATCCTCAGCAGTGCCTTGACCCCAGGTCGCCACAGGTGACGCATGTTCAGCCCCTCAAGATCGACCAGACATGTCCAACAGCTACACAAGTGGAAGAGAGAGGATCAGTATGTAGATAAAACTCACACACACACACCTTAACGACAGTCGCTTTCCGACCACTTAGCACCTGTCGTCCTGAAGTGAGGCTTAAGTGTTGAAGGCAATGCTTTGCTAGTTCTCCATCCCCCTCCGCCCCCTTCTACATCCTCACCTTCCCTCTATCTATTCTGGTTGGCGAGCTGTGCCGTGACAGCCATTCAGTAGTTCACATGCCTTGTTGCGTGGCTCTTATCCAAGACACCTCCTGCTATTTGAGAAGGCTGACAGAAACCATCTCCCTTCTCTGTCCCTCTCACTCTCTCAATCTCCATCTGATTCAGTACACTCGCAAATGAGCCTCGTGCATTCTTTCCACATTGTCTGAGATAGTCATGGTGCGTGTCTGTGAATATGCACCTGTGTCCAGGCTACAACTGCTAAACTGAATTCAACAAGCATGGTGCTTAGTTTAAAAAAACAAACAAAACAAAAAAACAGTTGCAAAGTTGTGTTTCTCATATAAACTATTACTGAGGAACTAGCATTGATCTAGGACTGCAAGAGATTATTTTCATTACTGATTTTTTTGTCCAGTACATTTATTTATTTGTATTCTTCTTTATTGCACTGTACCGTATTCAAACTCCATTTTGTTCAACCAGCATACCAAGAGATATTTTGTTAACATTAAACAGAGAGTAGGTGGTAAGTGACATTCATTTTCTGAGGATCCATCAAGTTGTGTTTTTTCTATTTTTTATTTGTATGTATAGCAGATTTACCTGATGGGTCGACCAAACACCTTGGTGTTCTCTTCACAGCGTCTCAGACCCTCCTCATTGATAGACAGGACCTAAAAATGACACAATATGTACAAATCCCTTAAGCAAAGTGACTCAGAGTGAGTCCAACACTATAAACAAACACACTATTTATACATCTCCTGAGCTTTAAAGTTGTAACTTAAAATGTGTTGCGACTTACATGTCTGAGCAGAGACTCCTCTCCGAGAGCACGGACTAGTCCTTTAGTGTCCATCTGGCCCAGCCTCAGGATGTACAAAGGACGACCATCTAAATTAATTAAACAAATATTTACAACATCCATCCCAGTGTTTATACTCTACAAGGCTGCATGTTAAGTGGAAAGGTCTGTCTTCTCTCCTGTTCGTCTATGACAACAACTGCCTGTGTGCACCGAAAAATGTTTTGCCCCTGTTGATCTCAAACAAATACTTGTGGAGAGACTGAAATGAGATGATGTTCAGTGTTCACTGATGTGGGAACATAAAAGTTATTTCAGTTAGATTTATACTGTCAACAGTCGCCCCTCTGTTCTAAATAAGAAATCCAGAGCATGCACCAAAATGAGGAATATGACTGTTAAAGAGTGTATGTAAGTGAGTTGGGCAACCAAAATTCATTTCAGTGCTAAAGGCGTTGGACTGCTAAGAAAGACTTCTGTGTGTGTGTCTGGGTGTAAGAAACTAGAGAAGCAAGATCTTGCTCTAGTTCACAGCACCAAAATAGCCAGCTCCCAGACAGCCTACATAAATCCTAAACGTAGATATGTGTGAGTATGCATGCACAAGTGAGACTAACCTCTGTCGTGGTGGTGCCAGCCCCCGGTGTAGTAGTCCTGCAGGACCTGTGGTGAGGTCCAGGTCTCCAGCAGGTAGTCCACCTGGTGCTGCTTCCTCCAGGTCAGCGACTGGCAGAGGATCTCCCGTGCCCTGTCCATGTTGAAGTCCCTCGCCCGCAGGAAACGCAGGATGTGCTCGTCTTTAGGGATCTGAATAGTGAAAAGAGAACATTAAGCTTTTGTTGAATCATGAAACAAAAGAACAACATTTTTGTTATGAATTTTACAACACTGTGAACATCAGAGTGAACTGGTTAATTAATAATGTGATTTGTGTTGTATACGTCACCTTTCCCTTATGCGTTTCCTGCAGCCATTTACGAAGTCTGATCAGACAGCTCTCCTGCAGCGGGGTCAGGTCGCCTAGGTAACGTTTAATGTAGTCTGCATCCAGCTTGTCTGCAACATTAAAATAACAGATTAACACAATTCAAGGAAACACAAGATTTCATAGTAAAACAATGTGGCAACATCTTTACTGAATCCAGAACCCAACCGTAAGTTTCCAAGTTTCTTTAAACAGTACTTTTGATGACTTTACTACTTTCCAATCGCATGTAGGAACACACCTTCAGGTGTACCAGCCAGGATCTCAGTTAGGCTGTCTGCCTGAAGTACGCTGCTGTCCAGCTTGACATCCTGAGAGGGGCTGTCCTTTGAGTCGTTGGTGAGTGGAACAGAAACCGCAGGTGTGACTGCGAGATTGGGGATGTCAGGTGTGGTGGAGGGGCTGGTTGGCCTGGGTGGAGGCAGGGAAATTGTAGAGGGAGCCCAGCGGGGCACCTGAGTAATGCCCTCATCTTCTAGCTCCTTCAGATAGTACTCGATGATTTCTTTTCCCTGTGAGATTACACACCAACAATACTAGTTATTACCATATCTGCATGTGTACTTCATTCAAACCAAAATGGCTGGGCCTCTGCATATGGATTTAGAATTTCCAAGTGAAGTGCCAGTTAACAGAAACACAGAGGAAATAAAATTAGCCCGTTCTAGACTGCCCACATGTATTCTAAATTAGGCAGATGACTCACTGGGTCCACAATAGAAGACCCCTGTCCACTGTAAGAGCTTATACAAGCTTATTTGTGCAATTACAGGCTGACACAGACTGACTCATGTACTTCACACAATGCAGTGATATGTTTTCTGCTTAATCCACGCAGCACCCATTATGCTACATTTTGCAACCAATCGTGTGTTGTGAACTTATGTTTGTGTGATGCATGTGAAGTACAAATGAAATAAGTCAATGCAATTATTAGATGTAACAACACACCTTTTTGATACTGCCGGCATACTGCTTCATAGCAATCTTTTCCACAGTGCTCTCAAAGCCGAAGAAGGACTTGATGTCCAGACTGGCAATCTGCTCAAAACACGTCCAGTCCTCATTCTCCGGGTGAACCTGTAGAATCACATACAAAACATATGCTGCTTTTCATACTGTATACACAAGGAGTACAAAGATGGCCAAGTTACTATGGTAACCACACACCCAGCTTCACTGGATGATGACGCACAAAGAGTACAATTTTCACACTGTGAGTGGGAGTGTGTGTCAGTCTGTTCATGTAAAATGAGCCAGCTCTTTACACGTCAGCCATTTGGAGCTAAATAAGGTTAGAGCTCAAAGACACAAGGACACACACACACTTATTGTGTGTGGTGTAAAGCTTATGAGAGGTGAGGCTGAAAGGACAGTCACCATCAGGATTATCTGGTCAACATATCACAAGCCAGGCATCTTCCTTTTGATGCTACGAGTGCTAATGTAGCTTTGTGTGTGTGTGTGTGTATGTGTGTGTGTGTGTGTGTGTGGTGCTTGAGATGAAGAAAAATCACAATAAACGAATTAATAATTTCATATAATATAATAATTGTATTATGTTCTATGATTATTTACTGAAAACACAAAGTTAAATCCAATAAAGTCAAAAGTTAAATGCTTCCTGGAGGCACAGAGCTGGTAGCTTCATCACCCTTGGCTAACAAAATATTTCAGCTTTAGCCACGTCCATTAGCTCAGTCTAACTGAGCTGTCCATCTGGGTTACTGTTAGCACAGTGTGCTAAAGCTCACAGTAAGAACCGCCGTGTGGCCTTGGACCTAAAATTAGAGCTGTAGTTGGTTGGAGGCTAATATGTTGTGCTTGGCCTCATTAACTCAGAGTAAATCCATTCATGACATATGCAGGTCTGGAGTCAGTTAAGTATTCGTTGCTCATAAGCAGGACTGGGAACGAAAGAGGGAAGAAATGCTGCTTTCAGATCAGTATATGAGAGCATTCAGCCAGAATGTGAGAGGACTGAATAATTCACAGAGCGAGATGGGCTGAGATAGCTAGCAACACGCTCAGTGCTAGTCTAAACATGGCTTTCTCTGTAGGGAAGCACAGAAGAGATAAGAGGAGGCGCTGACATTAACATGAGCGCGCTGACGGCATATTGCTATTTAGCAGCTGAATAACGGCTTTACAGAACAAGTGTGTGTGAGTATGTGTTTGCTTGTGTAGATAAGTGATTCTATATAACTCAAAGGGCTAAACAAGACAAATAAAACAACTGTGGAAGCAGGGTCAGGGTGTGATGTTCTTTCTAAGGCCACCTGTGCTAAAAATACCCACTCATAGCCTGCACCAAAGATGACAGTGCTGTGTGTGTGGTACTGACTGAATAGCAGCAGGTCTCATGGATGATAACCCTGTTGGAGAAGGTCTCGTTGTGGGACTCAATGTGCAGCGTCCTCTCTTTTTTGTTCAGGGTGTTTTTCTGGATGAAGTAGACATAGTCCACACCAGCAATCTGCAAACCACACACACATACACAAAAATGTCATGTGATACTCTCAAGCATTAAGCTGGTAAATATCACAATGTGTTACACTTGTGATGCACATTAGCTGATGATCTGATATACAACACACCCTTTTGAGCAGCCGCGGGGCATCCACATCCAGGGCACAGCGGCGCTCAATCCTGTGGGTGGATCCGTCTTCGCTGGTGTCCTCATCCACAATGTCGCTCGCCACAAACATGGGGATGAGGTGGCAGGTGGGAAACCGGCGCTCATAGGCCTGAAAGAGGAACATATAACTAAGTGAACACAATGGCTTTCAATCTGGGAAAGTTTTTATTTTAGGTTTCAAATTTCACTCTGATGAATGGAGTTTCAGTAGCTCCACTGCTGTATCTTTACATGTTGTACAGAGGGCAGACAATACGAATCTGAGGGCAGTGCCTGAGACAATACCTTTATCAGAAAGGGAGTAGCTGAATGGGTTTTGGATAAAGTGTGTGACTGATATTATCCATCTCTCTTCACCACAGGGTCACTTGAGTTGTCAAATTTCACTATTAAAGTTACTTTTATTTACCTAGGGGAAAATGTTTGGCAGAAAACAAAACTAACAGGCTGCTCATATTACATATTGGTATTTTAACTGTACATGTATTTTATTTCCAAAAGTTTATTTCCATAAATATTACTGAGTATCTCAGGAGGGCTACAAAGGGCATTGTGTTGCCAGTTTATATAAATCTCAATAGAAAAAAGGTTCACAGATTCTTTTTGAATGCAAGTATTGAGCCACAAGGGTCTAAGAATCCAAATAGGTGGGCAGAGAATAGTTGTGTGCAGGGCCAAACAAAAGCTCCTTTAACTTTGACCTGTTCAAACTTCCCAGCTGAAACAAGCCACAACAGAGAATGATCCACCTCCATATACAATTACAGGCTCTGCACAATAGGGCAACACCATGTCTCCAAACGATGTGTTGCCAAAATGCCAAATACAGGGAACACGGACTAAAATGAAATACAGTACGAGAGACAGATCAGAGTGGGAGAGTGCTGCTCACAAGACTTGTAGGGTTGGCTGAGTCAGTGTCAGCTGAGTCTAACTGATAAAGGAGCTGTGTTCTGTAAAGCACAGAACGACCCATATGTCTTTGAACTCCCGTGAATGAGGAACAACAGAAGATTGGTATGAAATAAGATATGGCTTGACATTCAACAGAGCTGAACACACAGTTGAAGAGGTAATTTGTCCTAATTAGTCCAAACTGAAGGTGTAAGACTTAGCATGTTGTTTTGTGTATGAGCAGGCATTCAGTAGGTGCAGCAGCTTCTGACATACCACTGCCAGGGCCTCTGAGACACTCCACTGCCCACTGGCCACAAACTGAGTGAATGCTGAACTGTTTTTCAGCCCTGATTTTCTGGAACAGTGGCCGTCAGCTTTGCACTGCTGTCAGCACAACAGCATTGACTGTAAACATCACTTACACCCATTAAAAACAACTACACACCAACAATAAACTCAACCACAAATGCCATACCCCGTCAAACACACCACTGCCTCTCACTCTAACAATGGTCTATATGCTACACAAAAACACTGGGTTTGCTTTACACTAGTAATAAACCACTAATAGGAACAAAATGATCACCTTCAGTGGTTCTGACTCATGAAAACAGACAAAACTAAACAAACAGGACAACTTTATTTATTTTCCCCTTGTGAACTGAAAATAAGCTTGGCTGTTCTAGCATTAAAAAACAGGAAACAAGAAGGTCATGATGCCAGGCTATTCCTGAAAAGGGAAATGTAAAGGTACAATGTTGTTTTTTCACAGAGCTATTTAGTATTTCACAGAGGTGTTGACCATTATGGCCTAAAAACTAGAGCTGCACAATTTGGTGAAAAGGTAAGTGGTAATGTCTTTATTAGGGCTGTAAATAGTGAGAAAACTGCACACAATCAGAATATAGTGTTTCCACATTCACCCATGTACATATTTGTCTTTTGTTAAATACTACACATACATATGTAGTGCTCTTTGGTAACTGTCATCTGTGCTAAATGATTGTAATAATGACAAATAATGCAATATTTGAAATATTCCATCTTATTGTTCTTGCCACATCAATCTCCAAAATTCTTTCCTGTTTACATAAGTTTTATTTTACAACCCCTGAAGCAGGATGTGTCAACTCACGTCTAACAGGATCTAGTCAACGCATGTTCTCTGACGCTCTCTGAAACCCCTCCTACAGTCGCTTTGCATGTTGTGTGTGTTCTTCAGGCAACACTCACAACACACAGCTGAATGTGAGCACACTGAGTCAATATTTAGGTCATTTGGCATTAAACCAGCTAATTACTTAAGTCTATATTGACCTACTATTCACTACTGGATCACAGTGTGGAAGCGTGTTACACTTAAAAAGAACTCCATTAAGATCTTTTCATTATTGTCTCTTCTTCCACGCGATGGTGGAGAGAGCAACAGATAATGGATCTAACATTTCATAACCATGTCAGGTGTATGCTGAAAGTTAAACAAAAAGCTATAGGTCCAATGAGCTGCAATGCTCCATTCTCTTTATTAAACATCTAAACCATATGACTGCTCAATAAGCAGCCATGGTAACATTTTTAATAAACATTCCTGGTTATACACCACACCACCCTTTTATGTAGGCAGTCTTGGGGATATGGAGCAGGCACTGATGACACATCAACCCAATCCAATTTCACCACAGTAAATATTCCCTTTTCCTTTGCCTCAACTCTTTCTTGGAATGTTTTAACACAACGAGACAATATAAAAACATTAAGAAACTCTACTTCAGACTTCATGACTAAATCTTTCCAAGTTTCCTGAGTGGCTCAATCAGCAGGGAGAACGCCGTCTTCCAGTCTCAATGGTGATAGAATTTGTTTGGACGCACCTCAACCAGCCAATCTGTGAGTAATGGTTTCTGGAATGTGGCTGGAGAGTTTATGTGCTTTCCAGGGGTGCAGGAGGGAAAAGGAGAGAAAATGTAACAAACAACACACTTACTTAATCCCTTCCTGCATACACAAAAACATCTGTGTGGCAGTGTGGATAAGGACACGGGTACAGAATATAACAACTGTGCTGCTCAGGAAGGGAGATTCAGGAAATCCAGAAGTTCCAAGGGGACACTTAACATGCTTTGAGACTACAAAGGGCCGCGTAGTGCATGTGTACGTGTGTAACGTACTACAGGGAAAGAAAGTACTGGCAGGCAGCCCAGCCATTCTCTGGCTTCAACTCTTGGTATAAAAAAAACACAAACTGGACACTAAACAAACAGGAAAGAGTTCTCTAGGACATACAGTTTTATTTTTTATTTTTAACGTTTGAAATGTGTGATATCTCCGCAGCAACCGCAGGCTGCACAAGACACACCGAGTCAACAGTTGGCCGTTACTGTACCATTGGCACTACTCAGACCCCCGTCGGTAGCTTATCAGCTGATTCAGTGTGTTGAATTGATGGTGCAGTATACAGAGGTGTACAAAACGATCTGAACAAGGATATCTTCACTTCAGCATCAGAACACATAGCAAACCTGCATGCAAGGATGTTTGCTTGAGCATACATCTTGCAGCAGTCATTATTGTGAGTCATTTAATTATTAATAAAATGCCCAACATACTTGACTTGATGTGACAAACATCAATATCATTGCCTGCCAATTTAAAAACCGGAAAGATTAGTATCTGATGTGCAGGTAAATAAATTTATATTGACTCACAGAAGTGTTGTCTCATCCTAATTAAAACTTCCAGAAGCCAGAAACTTCAATTCCATCACAGAAAATGTGCATAAAACAAATAAACATGAAACAGTAAACCACAACATAATAACAGTAAATACACTGATGCAATGTGAACTGACATTTAGTGCAAAGGAGAAGTGCAAGATGTACAACGACTTTATTCATAACTCTGTATTAACTGTATAAAGACGAAGCTTTGTGTCACTGAACATGCATGACAGATGGTATGACTGTAGGGAAACAAGGTGGCGTGAGACCACGGTACTGTGCCAGTACATAATTACCCTAAATTGGATAGAAAGCAAGAAACACCCTCACCTACAGGCAAAACTGCTTCAATCTACAAACAGCTCTGATGCAACATTTCTATGAATTTGCAGCTCTCAACTCCAGGGAGACATGAACTCACTTTAAACTAAATGTTAGGGTGGATAAAGTTTCAGTTACACAGCCAAGGACAAGATGCTACAAACACACTTGATTTCTTGTTTTGTGATAGACAAGGTCGTTCTCCTGTTGCTGCACCTTGGATAATGTTATCTAGTAAACCCTGAAAGTGCGCAGAGGGTCAATCTGCTAGGGGTAAGACCAAATTCCTTAGTAGGTTTCAACTCATTTCCAACTTCCTCGGAAGCAGTGTCACATTTCTGGAGCTTATGAAAATGGTTGTGTAACAGAGACGATAGCTGCCCAGAGGTCAGCCTGTGCTATTTTTAATCAGCTGGCTTCTCTGGCAGTTGAAAACATGAACACGTTTTGGTTAGGGCACTTTTAAGATTAAGATACTTTATGAGGACAGGGTAGAGATTAAGCCAAAACCGAACGCCAAACAAAGCACACAGAGGCTGAGATGCAGCGGTCAAGCTTGTAGCAGAGTGACTAACTGTACTGTTACGTAAGAAACACTTGAGATGTTCTATTCAATTTAATTTATGTCAACATTTTAATAATAATAATGAATACTTTATTGATCCCCTTGGGGAAATTGTTGTTTGGACAGCTGCTAGACCTGTGTCAG
>JAUMHL010000001.1:23701072-23726430 GCA_032362345.1 Sandelia bainsii | reverse complement strand
CGAGATATATATTGTATATCGCCATTCAGCTTAAAAATATCGAGATATGAGTTTTGGTCCATATCGCCCAGCCCTACGTTGAGTATTATAACTCAAACTGAAACTTACAATCAGTTTGGTCCAACATGGTTTTAATAAAGACTGGTTTTGCTATGACTCATCCCATCTTTTCAATGGATGTGTACAAATGAAGCATTTAAATAGAGAGCTGCCAATGTGAGACAAAGTAGGTGAAGCCACTCCCAGGGACATTATCCTGTAATGTATCAAGAGCTTCCATGTCCCTGTTCTCCATAGCTGGGCCAACGAGTTTTGCTTTAAACTGCAACTCGTCAGGGATGCTGTGGACACAGACCCCTGTGCTGTGTACAAATAACATTCTGTTTGTATATTGCTGAAGACAGTGTCTGATAGAGCGGAGCCTGAAAGTTTGTGAACCCTTTTAAATTTTCTAAAAAAAAAAAAAAATCCAAGTATGACCTAAAATGTGAATGTCAAATGTAGCAGTAACTTCAACTGAATGTTTCTGCATCAGCTTGGAGCGATATAGCCCTTTCCTCCTGACAGAACAGCTTCACTTCAGGGATGCTGGTTGATTCTCCTGATGGTGGACTTATATCAGCCTCTGCAAGTGACTCTTTTAGCTTCCTAAATGTTAACCTGGTGTTCCTTGTCACCTCCCACTGCACATGGTTACTCCCTGTTCGATCTTTGTTGGTCGACCGCTCCTGCTCAAGATGTTGAATGTTCTTCATCTGTACACAATTGTCTAACAGTCAACTGGTGGAGTCAAAACTTTAGAAATTCTTTTCTAAATGACTTTCACGAATAAATAATTTCCCTCTGGGATTAATAAAGTGTTTTGAATCTTGAATCTTGAATCACTAGTGTCACAGTAAAAAAAAAAAAAAAGAGAGAAATGAAGAAAGACGAGCAAGGTTATAGAATTTCACCTCGCATCAGTTCCAAATGAATCTGAGCTTAGGTGTAGACTGGATGTGGGGTGGGAGTGAGAACAAGCTCCTGATTGAATAGATGCAACAATAGAGCCTTTGGTTTCAGCATGCCATACCACCCACTTCTCTCCTTCTAGTGATCTCACTGCTGCAGCGTGCATTGTAATGGCATAACTGCCTGACAATTACAGAGACCTTACATAAATGTAAGGTTCTAAATATTTGGTTGAGTATGCATTATGCTAAATTGTAGACCTGAGAAGTGCATGTATGAGTGGATCTGTATGTGTCCACCAGGGAATAGAAAGCAGCTGGACGGTCATCTGTCGACTATCAAAAGAGATCACAGTAAGAAAAAGAAATGCTGATACACACCAATACACATTTGTGCTGGTGTAAGCCTTAGTGAGACACAACTGGCACAATAAGCTTTGAGCTCATTAAAAACATACTGCTGAGACAATGGCACTCTCAATGATGATGAATTACAGCGATGTCTAAGAAAACATTTTGGTGGGACTTGATCAAATTCGAGTCCAGTATGGAATCTATTGGATCATACACTTCCAGTCCCAGTCTACAGCTATGAACAGGTCTGAGACTCTGCATTTTACTAAATGTGTAAACCATAAACAATTTCTGTGCTTTTACAGTAAAACACTACGGGATGAACCACTTCTTCTTGCCCATGGTGTTTTCCACAAATTTGTTTAGTAGAATCTGATGCAGCATTAAATGGTAAGAATTTCCAATAAAAAATATTTAGTGATGGTGTAAAAAAGTTTAAGTGTTAAACAAATAAAATCACCTGTTGAGTCATGAGTCATCAGTTTGTTTACTACCCAGCTCCAAACTAGTGTCTATAGATTTAGGAGAATTCTTTATTAGTTACAGCAAACTTCTGCATTACTGATATCCTGTTTTACAGTAAAGGAAATAGGAGAGCTGCGAATGCATTTCAACCATTACAAGACTCAGTTATTTTATTGTAGTAGTTATTTTAACTGTGATGATGCTCTCATTGAGTGGTTTCGGTAAATGCTGAAATACGATGCTTCCCTAGCATTGTACTTCTTCCAGCTGACAGCTAAGAGGAGAGCTTACTAGTGAGTTACTGGTGATTATGGATCAGTGCTCTTTAGAGGTTGATGGACTGCTCTATGTCCGAGTACAGACTTTAGGTGAGAATACATAGAAATCTGAGGAGAAAGGAAACTGACAGGTATAGTGTCATGAATGTTGCCATTTGTTTTGCATTTGTGGGAAAAAGTCTGTACTGCAAACACATTTGTGACTTTAATTGCTCCCTAAAAACAAGCCATCTTACCTTTGCTGCACATTTAACATTGAACATGAGAACAATGACCTATAATTAGAACAAGATACAATTTTAGCAAAAGAACATGGCAGCAAGAAGACACATATGAAAACACTAACAGAATACTGTACACATCACACTGATGCCACATAGGTCTGACTCACTATCCGCTGCCACGTTGCAACATGATTTCAGTGTAAAATTCACTGAAAGGTTCATTGTGTAAGCGTATGTGGGTACACATTCATCTGTGTGTAGCAGCGCAAAGCAGAATGGGGGAGGGAAGCTGTTGGGGCAGCATCTCGACCTTGAGGCAGGAAAAGAGGGTGAATGAGTGTCCTGATGATCCGTGAATGAAATCAGCTCCAGAATTTCCTCATAGGCTGCCAGAGTCACGTGGTAGTGGTGGTACAGTCCTCTATTAATGCTGTTTGAGGCAGCAGGCCCACAGATAAGCTCCTCTCCCCAAAGGCAGGCCATAACTCTTCACTGTTTTTTGGCATCAGCATCTAGAATGAGACACTGCAGGCAAAGCTCTGACAGAGTCATTCAGAAGAGCGGATGGAGGTTTTCTGAATCAGAGCAGACAGGTGCAATGCCGGGAAAAGTTAATGAGGAAAAAGTGCATATAAACAGCTAAATCAGCAAACATTTCACTAGAGCCTGCATACTCAATTTCCTTCTTGTTATTAAGCTGCCCCTGAGCAGCTCTGTCTGACTAACTGGCATGAATAAAGCATAATCAGGTTTCATTCCATTTGTCTGTGCTCCCTTCTTTCAATGAACTACATTCCTAATAACATGACCTCATTTCTCAGTTCAAGCGAGACTGGCACGAAGGAGAATCTGGGCTTATTTGAAAACATCTCTAGACATGAGACCAATAGCTGACATGAGCCACAGATAAGCCAGCAGTTCACAGACAGATTAAAACAATTCATTAAAGCCCAGGATGCAGAGAATTGGGCTGTAAAAGCCTCCAACAGACCTGGCTCTAAGTGGGTCAGGACGCGGTGGGACAGGACATCACCCTGGCAGGGCCGCAGACGCGGAGAGAAGGGGGACAGCAGGATGAGCCAAGTTTAGAAACACTAGCTCAGCAGTAAACTGACACAAAAACAATGTATTGGCGGTCTGACACTTGGATAAACGTGATGGGGATGACCTAAATAGAAACAGTTACAAGGTGCACAAGGAGCTCAGAGTAGTTCACAGTGCAAAAAAAAGACTATAAGAACAGGATCACAGCTACCAAGCGCAGCAACAAGCATCATCTCTTTGCATAAACCACATGGTTATATAAAACATTAACAATAACTCTGCTACCTGTAGCATGACAAGTGTAAGCTCTTATCTTAAACAGTTGGATTTTGTTGCAGTTATATAACTAACCAACAGGCAAAACACAGTGATATGGATCTACTGCACACATGCACTCCCCTCAGAACATTTTTTCATTTTTGGTTTTGCATGTCGGAAGCTAAGATTGACTTTAAAACATTTCCTTATTTCAGCCATGATACAATATTAAAGCTAATCTCACATCTCGTTTTGATAGATGATGCTACATGAAATGATTTTGGCTGAACAAAAAACAAAATCTAAAATACAGATCACAGCAGCAAGTCACAACACGCCATGGACAGGAATCAAAAGCAGATGTACTCCTGGCCAAAAACTATTCAAAACATTTATGTGTTGCTCTCCTGGCCTAGTTTCTTTTAGCTGCCTGAAACATACAATAAATAGACAGTGGGACCAAACCCTTTCTTCCAATAATCAGATAAAATACTGATTAAGACAAGAAAAACATAAAAGCAAGCAGAGCCAGCTCAGGCGCTGTACAGCACTGACATACAGAGAGAGTGAAAGTTTTAAACAATAACCGGTTTCATGGTAAAACTTCCAGCGGTTAGTATTACCGTTTCACATTTTAATTAGCGTTAAAACCGTGGTCGATTATGGCGATTTGAAAAACTAGTCACTGCTGTTTTAGTGCAGGGCAAGTGTCTGAATGCAGTCTAATAATGACTCTTCATTCTCTTGCCTTTTAGTCTGCGTTCTGTTTAAACTTAATAATCTATAATACAGCTCTTTCCTAATTGTTTAAGCCCGTTTAATTTATTTTGTTTTCTCATGCTGCTAAACTATATGTCTGAAATGCTTTTATGAGTCACTGTTTCAGCATTACAAGCATTTACTTACCAATGAGACATTTGTGACCATTATTACAGGAAAATCCTATTTGCTTTTGAAACACAGTCTGTTGCCATGCAAACATTTAGTATCTAAAGCATATGTTTTATGTATTTGTGTTGCTGCCACTGATAAAGGGATTTAGTAACTAAGAAGGAAAGGATGCCTACAGTTCCAGCGGGCATTACACTAGCCTGGCACATCTTGTTCCTTCCCCTGCAGAAACTCTTTTGGGACAAAGCACTTTGCCTTCATGGATTAGTTACAGGGCCATACGTTACCATGGAGCAGGTTAGGCTATGATAGGCTTTGACTCGCTAATACCCTCTCTCTGAAGCATGTGCACTAATCTGAGAGGAGAAGACTTTAGGGATAGTTATTGTCTTTTAAGCTCAACTGTAACACACTGCATCAAGTTAGCAGTTATTTACTACTGCAGGATCTGCCAGGTTTCTATTCCTCTTGTGGCTGCTGAAGTCATGATTCATCTGTTGATGTGTTCCACAAGCAACTGCTCCTTCAGGCCCGAAACAATGGCAAGAGGGAGATTGTGTTGTGTTTTTGACATTCCTCCGTTACTCCCTGAAAAAAAAAAAAACCTGCTTTTGTACTACCTTATGTCAGTGTTACTCCCAACCAAACTCTCTCCCTCTCTCTCAAAAAACAAAGCAAGCGAACTTTGCGGAGCAATAAGGAAACTATCAAAGTCAGTACCAAGACACAGAAATGATTGTGTGCACAGCCACTGATGGACACAGCTTTCAGGTGAAAGAGTACTGGTGCGTATTTTCAGGAGATGGTGTGTTAATTGATACATAACCCTAAACATCCGGCGTTTCTGCAATAAATCACTTAATTAAACATTCTGCTGTAATGTTTCATAAAGTATCAAGTCTAGTCCTGTCAGGTTAATCTGTGTAGCCCTTCATCACAGCTGCAATAACCAGAAGCCAAAATCAAAAAAGGTCAACACCCAACAACACACAGGATTTCAACAGAAGTTTGATTTCTAATTTGTTTTTACTGATTATCATATGCACAGGTTGCTTCATTATTAAAAACAACCCTGTTTATCATTACATCCATCAGTGTTACATTGGTACATTCTTTTCTAGAGCAGGCATGTCGTAAGTGCTGCAGCCGATAGTGAAACCTTCAGATTGGCCTTTTAGCTGCAAAGTCGTGAGAAGAGCGTCAAATATGCCAGAAAACTGTCAACAATGGGAATACGGAGAGTACCGTATTAAAAACTAGGCACAGTAAGCGCTGCGGAACAACAAAAGCTTAAGGGCATCTTAGATCCAAGCATGACTTATGCAACAGTACATTCAACTCACAGCAGCGTTAGCCAGAGGTATGAGATACTTTGATAGCACCTGTCACTGAGCAGAGTTGCTCCTCGAGGCCGAAATAGAGAGAGAGGCTGTTTTTCATCTAGACTAAAATAATGCATTAAAAGGCTTTAAAAGAGGAATGTAACGGCTTGTTTTTTTTAGCCCTCAGAAGAGTGAACGGCTATTTCAAAGAACTGACAGTATCCAAACAACAGGGTTCAGTGGAGAGAGAACACCAAATTCCTTAAAGCAAGACGTCTAATATAATCCCCCAAAAGATGAAAGGGAGAAGCTATTACTGGCTTCTGACAGAGGAACTGGAGGGAGGAAAAACAAGGCTCAACTAAAGTATGGCCAAGTATAGAAAGGTACATTTTATGCAGTACTATTCTGCATAATGCCTTGGCCTGTCTGCACGTGTACACCTTATACACGCTGAAAAGTGAAAGTAGTTCTGGTATAAAGAAGATTGTAAACAGCACATGAACAGAAGACTGGAACAATGTGCTGTTTTGTCCTGTAATGCAGGATGTTGCTACACTATTATGCTGCAATGGTGACAAGATCTGCTATAGAGGGGAAGTGATTTCACTGGGTTTTCAACAGAAAGAGCCAGCAAGTGTTGTGACGCATCATTAAGTCTGTTCTGTGGTGTCTGCAAAAATACTCACTGCAGAGAAAAGTCAAACAGAGGGATGAGAATCCAAATCCACCAAACTCAACTTCGAACTGACTGACATGTACATTTTAGATGCTGGCTTTCAGTCTTAATCATTATATCATATAACAAAGTCAAAATTGAAACATGTTCCATGTGATCATAAACACCCAGGGGTACGCCATTGGTTTTCCAAAAGCAAGTCTGTCCCATCTACAAAACAGCTCATGGAGTGTACCATCTGCAGCTTACAAATCATGCAAGTCTGCTTTGCTGGTATTACTATTCCCCCTCTTTTGCTGCATGTGCAGACCCAGGTGTAGGTACCAACCCTCTATTTATAGACATCTGTTTGCCTGGTGCTGAATCCAGCCTGCGCTACGGAGATTTAGTCTTCTCGCATCGTTTTCCTTGCCAGTGTAGAAAGCTGATTTCCATTTAAAGAAAACAGCAACTGTCTGGAAGCTGAAATTCCCTAAAGCAAGATGGACAGCAACTCACAACCAACTTCCTGGTGATCGGGGGTTATTCAAACAAATAAAGCAAGAATGGGCTGCAGAAATTATCAGCAAAGCAATAAAGTGTGATTGTGGTTGTTAGTTACATAATCAGGCCAGGACTCAGGCGTGCAGTGACACCACATTACTGACAAACAGCAGCTGGGGTCAAAACATTGCTGAGAATATCCATCCACTATTCATCCAGTGTGTATAGTTCATAATGCCGTGTGCTGCAGCTTGTTATTCTGTTCTTTTACATTGTATTTAAAAAGAAAACAAATTTCACTCTTGCATTGTGTTAAAAAGATGTAAAGCTACTATCACTGAGACCCAGTGTTCTCATAAAACTACATTAGTACATTAATGTGGCTGCTGGATCATTTGGCCAGTGAACCTAATCTGACATCCACCCATCCAATGTACTACAGCACTGGCGTACACACTGACTTGCAGTTGCTATAGGTAAAATAGTAACACAAGTAAGACATTTAAATGAATGCTGGTGAAAAGGCCATATGAAGCAGAGCAAAAAGAAAAGAGCAGGGACATCCAAGTCTCTGTGGTCACCATGAGCACTCATGCCTGAAAATGAACTAAATCATGCAGTGAGGCAGTCACACACTAAAAGCTATGTAAGGCACTGAATTGTTCACACTGCAAACAGACTACCATCACTAGGTCTGTGGATTACACTGTTTAGCACAACAGCACAGCAGCGATGTAGTGTATTTTCGGGCACTGAGAGAGCAGATGTACAGCACGATGGCTCAACACCTCAGTGAACAATAAACACATCTTAAACCTCAAGTTGACAGGAAGCTAGATAGAGCATGTCTTTTCAGTACAGAAGAAAGAGTGCGTTGTGTGCGTGTCACAGAGGTATTACCTCTGACTTTACAGTTGTCATACTATGTAGGTTTACATTGGCCTCTCTAGGACTGCGACTAGTATGTCCCACTGAAGGAAATTCAAACCAATAAAGCTTCAACTACATTTCTGTTTATAAAAACATGGTTGTGATTATTGCTTTATGTTATGTTGTGATTCCTGCAGATCATTAAAACATTGCCAGTGTAGCTAACCAATATCTAACTCCAACCAGCCGTGGACAGCAAGAGTGGCGCAGGAAAATAAACTGCAGGCTGCATTCAGCAACAGCATTCTGAGTCTGTGAGCAAATATCATCAGAAACTGGATGAACATCCTCGGAGGGTGAGCTCTGAAGCGCTCAACACTCAGCATTACATAACTCTGCATCTATGGCATACACGATTCATGTGTGTGCCATGTGTGTGTGCACCTGGTGCGACTACAGGTAAAGACACTTACCGCCATCACCAGCTCAAAGGGATGTTTGTACACCCGCACGGGTGACTGGTACTTCTGCACCATGATGGGGACTACAGTAACGCCAACAACCTAGGGAAGAAATCAACCAGAAAAGAAGAGAAGTGAGCAATGATCACATGCATTAGTGAAAAAAACAGAAGCAGAAATGTAGAGCTGCACGCTAATCCCTGTTGGCATCACAATAATAACTGTGTGCTGAATGCCAAAATTACAGCATTAGAGCAGCATCTGGGCCTACACAGGAGTCTGAGTGTTATTACGTAAAGGTGTGTTTTGGCTGACTGATTCAAAAATGCCAGATGTTCGAGTTTGTGCATTTGTGAGTATTTCTGCGTTGGCAAGCAGTCCCAAGAACTAGAAAACTCTGTATAGTTGTGGGGCCGAAGATGGGAACTCTCCTGAGCCGTGACCGAGGATCTTAGTGATCAATGGATGCAGCATTCTATGCTCATTTATCAAAATACAGAGGCCGCACTACTGCAAAGGCTGTTCACTGCAAACTACTGGGGATCTGACTAGGCTAATTACTGTCTCAGCAGAAGCTCAGCTCACAGCTACACAAGTCAACACTCCACGCAGCGATGAAAAGCCAGGTGCTGTCCATTCTTTATAATGTAAACAGCACATTCCACTTGCTGGAGCGTTTGAGCTGAGGCTAGAAAACAGGATGAGACCAAGCAGAAACATATGACTCAATGGAATCTTCTAGTGAGTTAAAAAAGGGTAGTTAAAAAACGAATGCACATGTTTCATGAACCGACAAAATGTGGTGTGAAGACAAGGTCTCCATGTACTGAGCAGAGGGGCAAAGTGTGGCTTGAACTTCAAGTTCTGTGTTTGCTCAGCATGTTGATACACGTTTGTACCAACTGCTATGTTTTGAAGAGAACATGCCTAGAAGGAAGGGAGTAAACCAACATCCCAGCACTACTTACACAGGGATATGGGCAGGTAGACTAATAATAACATGGCTATGGCAGGAAAACACACAAACAGGTTGCTGAAGTATTCCTCTATAAACACCACATTTCTAATGATTCCTACTGCCACACATAATTACCGTCATGATTCAGGCTCTGACTGCAACTTCAAAAACAGGTCAAACAAGAGAAATATTTTGGTTTGTGTTAATGAAGATATCTCTGATGACACCTTATCAAACACTCCATACAGCAGATTTAAGATCTTTCGGGATGTATAATACTGTTATTGGTCACTGCAATTAAAATATCATCTCCAATTCTCTACGTGTGACTTCTGTTATGTGTACAGTTCTCTCAAGCTTTGGTACTGGATCAGTGAGCTTGCTCCTTATGTTTGAATACTTTCATTCTTGTCACTTGTTCTTGTTTTCTGTGAACAGCTTTGGTGTCCCTGGAACCGGAATCGTCTGTAACGTTTATCAGGTTTTACTGAGCCACTTTTGGAAACAACACAGTGTGTTCAAACCCAGGCGATATACATCTAGTTAAAAATAAACGATAACTTTATTTTTTTTTTAACACAACCACCTTAACTGTAATTAAAATTCGCCACGGTGAATTGTTCACATTAGCTAGCTTAGCAATACAACAACAGTGCTGGCTAATGTTAATTGAGACTAGCTCGCGAGCTAGCGCTAACTTTGCAAATCGCTGTTAACGTGACATTCATTTAATAAATGGCGCTTACCGGTGATTCCAAAAAATAAAGACAGCTGGCCTGGTTTCGTCTAGTTAGTCGCTGTTTCTACTGGAAGGACTGTCCGAGTGAACTCTTGCCATTCCCTTCCTCGGCTCTTCCCTTCGCCGGGTCCGGGCAGTGAACTGGAGCCAGCAGCTAACGATTGTTAGCTTTATTGTGCTAGCTACCCATGTAATCCAAGTAGCTAAGAAGCTAACCGTCCGACAAGTTCCCCCTCACAGCCCGGCAGCGACGGGCAAAGCAAGAGCGACAAACTAAATATCCCACACAGTCTACTGTTAAATCACGTCTAAATAGCTGGAGTGTCGGGACTGTAAACGTCCCTCAGTCAGCCCCCCCCCTCCTCTCTCAGTCATGCCCGTGATGCTGTCGCTCCTCCCCGTTTAGTGAGCGCAGTTTTTTTCCACATCTCCAGGCAGCGCAGTGCTGCCTTGAGAAAACCCCCACTGCCTGACCACATCTGAGAGAAGACAGTCATCTATGAGTAGAGCGAATGATTACATTCAAACACAGTGTAGTCTTCAAGTCATCGCCTTATTTTACTTTCTTTTTTTTGCAAAGAGATGCGCACAGATTTGGCTATTTACAGTTTTATTACGCAACCAGCACAGTAGCGACCACCTGGTTTACGCCATGCTTCCAGCGTGACCTGTGATCACAGAGACATGCAAAGCCAACATCTTTATTTATTTTAATTACATTGCACCAAAGCAAGATGCCTACACTGTTAGTCTGAGCGGGTGGGCGAGACCAGTTTACATAAAGGGGTATTCCACTGATTTAGAACTACACTTTCATAAAGTTGGGAGACACATAAAATAAAGACTAGATCAAACAGAAGCATAATAATGTAATTAAGGCAGAACTTGCTCAGAACTGCTGAATTCACATACAAATAATAGAGCAAACAACATTGTTAGACCATCTCTTTTTTTTTTAATTATCCCCTTTGTACCAGTTTCACCTCTCTAGCTTGTTGCCAGCCTCAATCTGAGCTGAGAAACTTTTATCACAGTTATTTTTCTTGACAAAGGTCCTTCAGAGCCACATATACACATAATACAAATGTTCTCCCAGCACATAACCCCCCCTATACTATTGTTTTACAATTTGTGCAGCCTTGTTTGTGAGGGTCTTTATCACTAAGTGTGTGGCCTTGGTGATAAAGGTGATAAATGATGGTGTTGGAATCTGATAATTGGCATTATGTCAGTGACATAAAAAACATAATCTATGTAGTTCAGGCTTTACTGAAACATTGGTTGATCATCTTCATTTCAAGCTCATGCGTTCTATCCTTGTTGCGCAAAGTCGTCTGGACTTCGACGTGGCCTATAAGCTTCTGTTTAGCTCTCAGGGTTGAACTTGCATCCTAATTATGTAAGAGGTTCAGCAGCGATGGCGGCGGATGATAGCATTAACACAATTGTAACTGAAAGGGCGTGTTAGCTAGTCTCCACAGCTTACACCGAGGTCTGCCACCGCACCAAATGTTAAAGGACAACAGCAGCGATATTGCAAGGACAAAAGAAAAAAAATGTGATTGTATGGTAACATAATGACTGGCTGGAGAATTTGTTTATGGTCTTTTGTAAATTAACTACAGCTAAGTAATGCAGAATTCATTGCCTCACCACGAAAACAGGATGGAAAAGCTTTGGCGAAGTTTAAATCAAGGTCATTTCAAAAGGTCATCAGAATGTGTGTGTGGGCTAAACAGGAGCAACATGCTGAAGGCAAACTATGTCACTGTGATGTCCTAGATTTAAGTCACACAGTGGATTCTTGTGATCCATTTCTTTCCTTGCTTTCCCTGCATTCGTTGCTTCCAAAATTTACTCAGACCTCTACACACATTGCTTTATGTTTAAAGTATAAAGTCTATCCTCCAGTTGTCATCAGATCAGAGGGTTATAGTTTCTTTTTTCTAAACTGAAAAGCAATTCTCATCGCTGCCTGCATACTTTCCTCACATATATTCATGTGTGCTGTGTCTTTCTTGCTGATGATGAGGTGGGGAAAGCAGGCAACCACTGCTGATACTTTGATAGGTCACAGCCTCATTAGCTGAGTTTGATAAAGAGCATTTGTTCCTAGTGAAATATGTAAGAGTAGTATACAAGGCAAACATATGTACTCTGTATGTTTGTACTGTACAGGACAAAAAGATAAACTGTATGACCTGATACTTAAAGTGAATGTGCAGTCAGTGTCCTCTACTGGGCAGTGGCTGCAGTTACAGCAAATTGCATGTAGGAGGTAAATGATGAGGGAAAACAACCAGCAGCTTATCTGTTTTAAACACAATTCTGTGATGGAAGCTTTAATATAAACCACATAGGACATGCTTTAGTCATTGTAATTATATTTAAAATTTCTCTTTACACCAGGTGTTTCCCAGTGTGTTTCTGTATAAATCTGAGTCAACATAAGTAACTGACTGTAGATACAATACAGTTAGTTTACAATAATACAGTTAAATTTGTTGAATAAAAATGCACACATTTCATATGATTCTACAAAATGAATAATTTTAAGATCAAATGTTAAATCTTTCACACAAAACAAATGTGTATCTCTGGTTATCCAGTACATTGTGATGATTAAGAAATATTAATTTTCAGTTTTATCTATATAACAGAAACAGAACAAATCACAGAAACTATTCTGGTCTAACATGAACAATCAGCTTTATTTATGGCAGAGGTGCATCAATGATTTTTTTTTTTCTGATGTTGTCACTGTCTGCTGTAGTCTGTTCTTGTCCTGTTTGGTGGCTGCTCCAAACCAGACAGCGATAGAGGAAGTACATCACTGAAGATTTATTTTTGGGCATTTTGCCTTTATTTGACAGATTCTTTGTTCTTTTTAGAGGCAGAGGGAAACATGGGGGAAAAGAAGAGGTAAAACATGCAGCAAAGGTCCTCGGCCAGACTTAAACCCAGGATACTGCACTAAAACATGGCTATGCCAAGTCTGGTGATCATCTGGGTATGACTTAGATTTCAAAATCTAAGTCATCTGGGTATGACAGTCATCACAATTTTCAACACTTAAACGTGACCACCAGGGGGCCCTGAAAAAACAAAAATGCAACTTGCAGCAGCCCCATACAACTGATTTAAAAAAAAAAAAAAGAAGCTTAAAGAAGAAGCTTAAAATAAAGAAGTTACAAAATAAGTTGTTAACATTCCTACATACATTATACATTTGAATGCCCAGATATCAGAATGCTGCACTCCATATTTTACCTTCACAGGAACTGGCTGACATTATTGGTGACATCTCACCCCAGTGGGACACACACACAAAATAATCCTGCAGGTGTGTGTGAACAGAGAACAACATCAGTGCAGGAAGTGGTTTTCAGAGGCTGACAAACCAGTGTCAGCAGGAAGTGAAGCCTCATTTTGACAGGAAACCGATTTTAACAGTCAACAGTGCATACACCCAAACGTAGCACATATCAGATGGCTAGTTTCACTCGTTAACTTAGAGGCTTAGAAGAGTCATGGTCAAACTGAGAGTGCACCCTATAGCATGCAAAATCTCTTACCTTTGTTAGAGATGTATTTTCCTTTATGTCATTCTAACTACCACATATATTTTTAAACACAACATAATTAGTTTCTATATTTGAATATTTGATTGAAAGTTCCTTCAGTCACTAACTATCTTAACACAAGAGAAAAACCCTTCAAACAGCATCCTTCATGCGATAAACCACATTTCTCATACTGTGACAAACGAAATGACTCAGTAACTGTCAGAGAGACAGGTTTTCTTTGAGGTGAAGGTGCTGAGCTGACAACTACCTATAGGAGGCCTACACTACCTCAAATCACACTTTGAACATAAAAGCATTTGTGTCCACTTTTTGAGTTATGTCAGTACATAAATAAAAGGTTGATTACTTCCAGACATCATGCATAGTTTAAAAGGACATCAGACAGGCCAAAAACATAGCAGAAGAACAGGAGGTATTAAGTGAAAACACAGACAGAAATAGGGAGATTTCTGTAAATAGGTGAACTTCTCTGTGTCATTTCATGAGGAAGCAAACAGCGCGTGAGTAAAAAGGGAGTTGCAGCAACCACACGCAGAGCATCTAGTCGTGTGTTATTGCCGGATAACATTTTGCAAGACAGGAAACGAGAGAAGCAGAGAACCAGTAAAGACACGGCGGACTACTTTAAGGACAACCTTAACACAGACAACTATCTTCAATATATCAATATATCAGGAGCAGAGAACGACAGATCTCCTGTGACAGTATTTGAGTTTTAATCTTGTTTGATGCATCCCTGAGAGGAGGGACAAAATTTTGACTTAGCGACTTAAAAACTCAGAAATGGGCACTGAGGAGAAGGATTCAGAGCCTGCAGCTCAACAACCACCAGAGAAGGAGAAGGAATCTCCCGTAGAGCCTCCTCAAGGGCAAACATCAGAGGCCTCTGACCCCCTCAACACATACAAATGGCACACCGGCTCCAAGGGAACACTCAATGAGGCGAAAGAAGAAGGAGAAGGAGCAGCAGCTTCTTCCACATCTGCACTGGATAGGATTCAGAAGGCCTCCACCAACAAATGGAACAAGATGCAAAGCTGGCGCAAAGCCCTGAGCGAAGACCCCGGAGATAAAAATTCCCCCAGTGGGAAAGGTGGGGAAGGAACCAAGCCGGAAAAAGGCACCAAAGTTAACAGAAAGAACCCCTTCAGAAGGGCCCTGTCAGAGCCCCCCGGGTCACTGTTTGCAGCCCTGTCGCCTTCCTCCAATGCAGCCAGCACAGCTAATGCAGCCTCATCCTCAGCCGCTGCAGAGGCCTCAGGGGTCTCCTCCACAGACCCTGCTCAGAGAGGAGGTGGCGGGACGCTCCTGAAAAAGTACATGAGAGCTGTGTCCCAGAAGCTCAAGAGGCCCAAGCTGCAGAGTCAGAGCAGCAGCCCAACATTACTGCCAGGTAACACACCATAATGTCTACACTGTACTTTTATATTAGGCTTATTTAAATGAGTGTTTTTATATCTGTAATGAACTCTTAATGTGTTAAACTTTCTCCTAAATGTAAATCTCCATATATAAAATGCACTCAGTAGTGTTAGTAACATACGTAGCAAAATGGTTACCCCATGTGGTTGAAGCATGATTTCCTTTGTAGTATCATCAGTGACACACTTAGGTGGGTACTGTATGTGTGACTTTCTTCTCAATGCCACTTGATAAATGCAGCTGCATTATGGTTTATTGTATTTCAGCATGTGGAGCTATATTTAACAAACTCACAAAAGAAAACACAAACAGAAATAGATAAATTAACTGAAGACTCACTGGGTTTAAATTCTGGAAAAGGTTCAATTCATTTACCATTAAAAGCTTGAATGTGGTGTCAGTTCAAGTGGCGACACATTAAAAACTAATTTGGAAAATCAGTCAAAAGAGCAGCTCGCAGAGAAGCTAAAGGACCTTGAAAGAATGATTTTGAAAATGCATGATCTCTGAGTAACCTAAACACTGATTCACAGAATTAAACATATACCCGTAGAAAATGTTAAACTAAAACAAAGGACTGAGGCAGTGCTGTCAGACCTTCATGGTGAAAATGATGAATGACAAAAACAAAAAACATTACTTTCCAAAAATGGTCAAAACTGCAAAGAAATGACCCAGAAATTTAAAGTAGCTTTCAAAGAAAAAAAAGAGCACTGCTAGACTTTCACACCTAGATTTATGTACAAGCCACTCCCACAGGAAACCTTTGGACTGCAGAGAAGAAACTCATAGTTGAACAAATACAGCTTTACTATTTAGATACTGAATTTATGCATTGATTATATAATCATTAAACATTCATTAATTTTTTTTTTAAAGAATTCATAAAAGGGTGATCAGTTAACAAGTGCCTGCCAGTACAACAGCTCCCCTGATGCTGCAACCTTTCATTTAGTGACATTACAAAGCTCAGCTACAGTCTGGACATCAGAGAGTTACACCAAAGTTCACAGGCCTCACATCAACATCCAAAGAGGTATCTGGACAAAGAAGAAGCTGGACTCTAAAAATTAATGAAGGAGGAAAGGATAAAATCACCTACTGTATCTATCCTGCATCTCTCCTTGAGAAATATAGTAAAAAAAAAACCCACAGTACATTGAGTCATAGATTTTTATTTCACTTCTACTTGCATTTTCATACTGTTTGTATATATCTTTATTTCTGCACTTAATATTGTGCCAATAAAGCCTGTTTAAAAGAACACTGAAACCTCTAATGCCACGCAAACGCATGCTGAAATACGTACACATCAAGAAAGCACAGGATGTGCGTCATTCATCCTGGTGTGTCAAGAAAAGAGAGCGATAGCATCAGTAGCCCTGGCAACTCCACAAATGGGAGTAGCCAAGTGCCATAGGAGATAAAGCGCCATTACGCCATAATTCCCAACAATAAAAAAACAAACATGGGCCAGCATATGCTCCAGCAGTATCTACATATTAAAAAAGATATGTTTGGCCCTGCAATGCAAGATACATTATTCTTTATTATTTATTCATCAGAATGTATTTTGTTTGTGATTGTATGAATGGATAAAGAGCTTAGAGCAGAATCACTTTTTGTCTGTGTAGTGATGAATATTAATGTGTGTATGTGTGTGCGTGTGTGTGGCAGACGTGGATGAGGTTGAACCGATATCAGCTGTACCCACTGAACTCCCAAGGCTACAGTGGGCACCGCCTCAGGAGGTCCCCTTGTGGGACATAAGCAACTGTATCCTGGAAGATGGACAAATTCTCATATCCCCAGATGAAGAGGTACTAACATACACACGCACACTATTCACCAACTCCCCATGGTTCATCTAAAGTGTATTACACCTGTAGAGACAATGCAAATGTAAAAGAATAAAAATACTTTGACTGGAAATAGCACAAACATCTTGAGAGCAGTTTTATTTGGAGAGACTAAATGTGTGTATGTGTGTTTCACTCAGCCAACCATGTGGACCCGAAACCGTGTCAGCAGCTGCCTGTCCAATCTCAGCATGCAGAACCTTGTAGATATTGACACAGGTTAATACATCATACACACACACACACATACTGTCCATTTGTATATAAATTAGTTTTGTCCAAGCATGATACCACCCACTGACATCACCATTATGCTATGATTCTGCAGAAGCTCACAGAGGAAATAGCTGAAGGTTTGTCTGACTGTCAAATTGTTTCCTCTATGTTTTTTGGGGAAGATAGCATCGCGCCTGGGTGTTCTAACAGTCCAATGAAAACTTGCAAAGAGCGTAGTCAGTATCTGCTTCCATTCGACTCTGGTGTATTGCACAGAAGAAGCGCTGAAAACTGCACTGTGGAAGTGACTGATTCTGCATTGTTCTGAGTGGTTTGCTTGGTGTCAACACCAGTGCACTTAAAGGAAGAGAGGGGGACAATGTTAAAAGGAGAGCGATTGAAGTGACAAGACTCTGGACTAAATGATGGGATTTAAACGCTGGTTTGTTTGTGGTGGGGCTTTGGGTAAGCAAAAAAAAAAACAACAACTGAAAATAACTTGTGCAATAATATCCTTGATTTTAAAGACATCTTTACTTTGTATCTGACAGGTCCTATCAGAAAGTGATTTTCTAATTTAAATATAAATATATTTTAAAATGTTTTAAAATCTTTTACTCTATACATTTAAAAAACTTCAGACAATTGTATCTCCAGCTGAAAACCACATCCTGTGTTGCCTAATCTGAGTGTATTTGCTAATGTCACAACCTTGGCTTATGTTTTCTGAGTGTAGTAGTCTTTATTCAGTTAAAGTGCAAAAATGACAGCTGTCTTTGGTATTGAGGCAGTGGAAACAACTGAATATTGTGGGAGTTTTAAGACAAGGGTTTGAATTTAATCAGTCAATCAAACAGTTACCTGAAAACAAATTATTCAGAAAAACCCGATAGAAAGATACAAACGACCGCAAGCCTTTAACAGGAAGGAACATTTCTATCTGTATATCTAATGTGTGTTACAATATTGAAAAAACAATGACATATGTAAAAATGACATTCTCAGTTTACTGTCAGAATCAATTTGTTGATTTCTTGCTCATATCTAGAATGTAGTCCTGACCATGTGGGCCTGGCCGGTGGTCCTCGACCAAAGAACCAAGATGGTGGTGTGAGGGTTAGTATTACACAGATGTGTTAACAATCTTTCTACTATCCTGCATTACCTACATTGTTCATTTAATGCATACATTCCCTTATACACCATGTTTGCCTTCTTCACCCTTAGGCACTGATCAAGAGACGTCTCGAGAACAGGGCCAAGAGGAATAGCAACACACAACCAAACCCAATGGCACTAAACAAAGGAAGCAGGTATAGTACTTTGCTTACATAAAGTCAAAGTCAACATAGTCCATAAGTACTCAAACATGTTCCTTTGTACTCCAGATTGAATTGAATGTGAGTCTGTTAACAGTGTAATAACAGTCACACTCTAGCATCTCCATGAGAGTGAACAGTCCACTTATTTTTGCTTATTTTTAAGGCACTATGGTTCCCGGGAGTCAGTGTCAATTCCAGTCAGTGCAATGGGGAGTTTAGATCTGAGTGCAGATACCAGCACTGTCATCAGGCCAGTCCACAGCTCCATTCTGGGGGAGAAGTATTGCTTTGAGGTACATTGTGATTTGTGTATGCTCTCTATGATGCTGCTTTAGAGAAACCTCCTCTTCCGGTGACTGTAAAACTGTTTCAATGTACTTATAGGTGATAAACTCTGAGAACACTCACTGCTTTGGCTGCTCCTCAGCTGCCGAACGTGACCGTTGGATTGAAGATCTAAGACGAGCTGCCCAGCCTAATAAAGTAAGCTATTAGTTCATTTATTCCAAGAAATGTGTCATAATGGATGACAGATAACGGATAAGGATGATAATAAAAAGACCTAAATGTATCATTGTTTACAGGATAATATTGAGCGCACAGAGAACTCCCTGAGTCTGTGGGTAAATGAGGCCAAGGATCTTCCACCTAAACGTCGTTATTACTGTGAACTACACTTGGACGGGACCCTGTTTGCTCGCACCACCAGCCGAGCTGTTGGCAAGCCATCTAACCGCTCCAGTCTAGCAGGAGACAGCTCTACTGGGGCTTCCGGAGGTCTAGGAGCCAGTGGAGGTGCAGGTGGAGGGTGTCAGCTATTCTGGGGCGAATTCTTTGAGCTAGACAACCTCCCCTGTGTCTCCCAAATCTCCCTGCATCTCTTCCGTGAAGAGGACCCCAAGAAAAAGCGTCACTCCCGAGATGAGATCAGTCTGCATCCCTTGGGCAGTGTGGCCATACCTTTATCCGATATCCGAGGGAGGACCTATCAAGAGAAGTGGTATCCCATTACTCCGTACAAGGCATCAGGCTCAGTGGGTAATAAAGAACTCCTTGGGCCACAGGCTTCACTTCGCATCAAGGCTCGTTTCCAGAATCTGCAGGTGTTGCCCATGGAGAAATACAAAGAGTTTGCCGAGTATGTAACTGTGGATTATGTGGAAATGTGCCAAAGCCTTGAGCCACTCCTGAATGTGAAAGAAAAGGAAGAGCTGGCAGGAGCTCTGGTGCATGTACTGCAGAGTATCGTCAAAGCCAAGGTGAATATCAAAATGCATCAAAATATCACTCAAATGCAATTTGAATGAATATAACAAAAAGCTGTAAAAAGACATGTTTTGTGTGTGTTGCAGGAGTTCCTCGTTGATTTGGGCAGTGCAGAAGTGGAGCGTCTTGGTGAGAAGGAAGCACTGATCTTCAGAGAGAACACACTGGCCACTAAAGCCATAGATGAATATATGAAGCTAGTTGGCCAGAAGTACCTCATTGATACACTAGGTAGGAAAGTTCAGCGACAAAGGTGGCTTCCTGTATTAGGTATTGGTTGGTGTTTTGTTTTGCTGAACTGTGCTTTCTGTTTGCAGGGGACTTTATCACGCGTCTTTATGCCTCAGAGGAGAACTGTGAAGTTGATCCTCGTAAATGTCCTCCCTCTGAACTGTCAAACAACCAGAAACATTTGAAGGACACCTGTGAGGATGTAGTGCAGAAGATTATTGAGCTCCATGGGTGAGGGAGGAGAGCTTTTCATAGAAAAAGATGTGAAATAATATTTAACTTCATAAATGTTTGGGCCAGTAGTAGCGTTTCAGCTGATGAAAAGTCTAATTCACAGATCTGATGTTTGACATTTTTATTGCCTTCAGACCCTTTCCTGAAGAGTTAAACAAGATTTTCTCAAGCTGGGTGGAATTGTGTGAAGACCAGGGTAGACCAGAGATTGGCCAGCGCCTCATCTCTGCTTCCCTCTTCCTTCGTTTCTTATGTCCTGCTATTCTGAGTCCTTCACTTTTTGGTCTGACACAGCCTTATCCAGAGCCAAACATCCTACGTACCCTCACCTTAACTGCCAAAGTCATCCAAAATTTAGCCAACTTCACCCTGTAAGTAACTTCTTATCTATATATAGTACACAAACTCTAAATTACCATTTTCATTACCATTACCATTTCTGGCTTAAGTAAATGCAATCTTTTGTTCTGCTCAAGGTTTGGTGAAAAGGAGGAGTACATGCTCTTTATGAATGAATTCCTGGAACAGCATTGGGATGGAATGAGGGGTTTTCTAAAAACAGTGTCTAATTTAGACAATGATATTCCAATGACTTCCTTTGATGGCTATGTGGATCTGCCTCTGCGCTTGGCAGTACTTCATGGTCTGCTGGTTGACATCATCTATCAGAAGGACCAGGTAAGACGGAAAACCAATGGGCCCAGTTCGGTAGTTAGTTGTAAAGTTTGGCAAAGCTCACACTAGGGTTTTGGGCATGCTGTATGTGTGCATGAGCCAGTTTATTGAATTGCATACATAGAAAATACTGTAACCTTGATTGCTTTTGGTTTGACCTCCAACCCTTAGGACCTCATAATGCTAGAAAAGAACAAGTTTGTACTGCAGTTGTGTTGGAAGGCAACAGCATTCACAGCTGTTCAGTGGCCACACTCGAAGATGGAGTGACAAATGACTACCATGGAAAAAGGTGTCATAACTGATTTAATACAGGGATAGTGACTCACATTTACCTTCAGGGAGTAACTGCATTGTATGTATGTCTGGAAGGTCAAATAGCTCAAGCTGTCTTTTTTAAGATTGTTATACAACTCTCACCTATAATAATAACAACAGCACAATGCAACAGTATGGATGCCTTCCAGGACAATCAGTCTTAAAATGTGCACCACTGTACCAATTATTATACCCATATTCCAGCCTCCCAGAGACTGTTACAAACTATAAGCCCTTGGTTGGACAATACACCACTGTTCTCTTAGAATTTTATTTGCTTTCCAGCTGTACTGACATAAATGCAAGAGAGTTTTCAAATGGTCAGTTAACTATCAGTTAACTTTTAAACTGATAAACTTCCAGCTACGATAATCAATTTCAAGAGAGTATTTTGGATGCAGATATTATGTCTGTATCCAAGTCTCCAGTGGACATAGACATAATTTTGGATGTGTAATTAGACATTTTCATTTCAAGCTTCCAGAGCTGAATACATTGATTACATGCACAGTTTGCTTTAAGGGCATTTTTCTTATCTATACAAGGTATCGAGATACTGATCACTGAGAATGATTGCTGAGACAATAACTAAACAGGATATAACATTAAGCTTGTTTCTACCTTAGGACACAATTGACAAGCTGCACCCGCTTCCTTCGATTCTGAACCAGATAACAGAAACGCTGGGCCCTGAAGCACCTCGGATCATAACTAGAAGGTATGTAATGAAAGTCTTTACCCATCAGCAACATGTGATATATTACAAACTTGAACATGATGTTGCTACTTGTTACTTAAGCAGGCTCTTTCTTGCAGTGAAATGGGACAAAGCAAGCCAGTATATGTTCCTCCTAAAGACTTGGGCAAGTACAGCCCTCTCCAGACATCCCTCCAGCAGCTGGATTCCAAAGGCCTACGAGATGGGTATGATTGTGCTGTGCTCAGCCAGTATTTCTTCTGGATGTCAATAATCATGAGGCCAATTTGTGACTGGCACATAATTTTTGTGTTTTGGGAAATCCAGAGGTACCTCCAAGCCACATGCTATATGTAGCTCTCTAGCAGGTTCTGGAGCTCTATGGATCTTCTCTCAGTTGGGCAGGATCAGAATACCTGCACTAGGACATGTCAGGAAAAAATAACCTTAGCTGGGCCTTCTCAGTGACACAGAATAATTGTTCTATTCCATGCTTGTTCTGGATGTTTCGGCTCTTTACACTATCTAGTCACATCAAGGCTTTTCCTGTATATGGAAAACAACATTTCTAATAAGCATTGCACTCAGTGGATTTCTGTCATTAGTAATAGCAGCATTATGGGTGGGACTGTATCGTAATCCACACAGTACACCAGCGAAGGTACGGCCATAACTGCTAAACAGGAAGAAAAGTGCTAATGTATTGTGGCTGTACAACCAGGTGGATATTGTTTCTTGCACATTTTTCTCAAATGTCATCATTTAATGTGTGGTGCTTTAATTACATATTTATTCATTTATGGCAGAACTCAGAGGAGTATGAGAGTGAGAAAGCCAGTCACTAGAACTCAGAGTGCTCCACACAGACGTCCCGGTCAAGCAAAGCATACCTTGAAGAGGCAAAGAAGTTCTGAAGCTCTGCCAACATCTGACCACGAACAAGAGATGCAGACGAATGAACCACTTATCACATCACCAAATACTGTGAGTATAAAGAGGAACTGTGAGCTTAGCCTGCCCATTTTAGCTACTGAGCTTAGCAATGCAGTGAATAGTTCATCTTTTATTAGCTGGCTATTTGAAATGTTTCATGTTTTGACATTTCTCTTAACTTTGTCTGGTTAATTTGTTTCAGAGTGCCAGTATCAAACGTCAACCTGCACCAGTTCCCTGGATCAAAATCAGCCAAAACAGAGAGTCAAGTGAACTGAAGATTCAGGACGAGGAGTTCAGCTTACTGGATAAAGTATGGAAACCTGCTACCCACTAAAGTGACATATAGTAAATTTGTATGCACTGTAGTTTATAGTTTCATTATTACATTTCATAAAATGTCAATGTGTAATTCAAATACCAGCATGCTCAAGAGCTGTCAGAACTTCGCCTGGGGTTAGAGCAGGTAACGGACCGTGAGCTGGAAATGGCAAAGCGCCTGGAGGACTTTATTATCCAAAGCCAGGACCAGAACGCGATGCTGCAGGCTGAGGTGAACGAGCTCCGGAATCTGCTGGCTGTGAGAGATGAGCAGCTCGCCAGTGCCACCTTCAGGTATGAGTTTCATGTGCATGTTCCAGTTGTGTATTCTTATTATATTATAGTTTTAAACGTATTTATGCTCAAGAAACTGGCTGCAACTGTAATATGTCTCATCTGATAACTGTTAATAATGACATTTTGACTGAGAGTGGAGACCTGCTTACCTACGATCTGTTAATAATGTAGTCTGTTTTTGTCTGTTTAAGCATCGTTTCTATCTGTGTCCATCACAGGTTAGGTGTGATAGAAGAAGAGAGGGAAGAGGATGAGAGGAAGCTGAGTGTTGCCATTGCAGCAGCCGAGCGAACGAATGTACTGGTAAGACAGAAAAAAAGTCACTTACTGTTCTGCAGCTTGATGGCGAAAAGCATTGAATTTCAAACTTCAAATACAGTGTAAACAAAGTTTGGGGGAGGTAGGGAGAATATGGACAGTAATTGCATATATAAATATACTGGACCACTGAAATGCTAATTTAAGGATCATTTTATGTCGTCATCAGTTCATGTTTCTCTGGGATTCAAAGGTATTTACTGAGGTGCTGTTGTTGCAATATACAGCAGTCATAGTGAATTATTAAAACATAATGATGGCTGTTTGAATGCGCTTACAGGAAGAGCAGTTTGCGGACCTGGTGAGGGACCTTCGCCAGCTCAGTGAGGCCTACAACAGTGGCCAGAACCACATTCAGCATCCTGAAAGGCCACACGTCAACAGCAACTGAACACTGATGGAAAAAAAAGTTTAGGTTCATTGTCACAATTTTGTGTAAATACGTATATGGTTCTTGCAGAAACTATTGCCTGAAGTTCTAATTTAGGTCCAGTGATTAGACATAAGTTTATTTTATAAACATATCCTGAATGAATGTGAGGGTGAGTGTTTAAACTCCCACTGACATGAACATGAAACCTACAGCATTTGTCTGGATCTCTGCTTCTACTCTATCTCAGATACATGTGTTTGCCTTTTAAACCTGAAATAAAATTGTGTATCTCTTCATTGCAACAGTGGTGGAAAACAAGTATGTTTATCTAGAGTTGTAGCATCAATATATTTCATAATGCTAGTTACTTATACTCAACATATATTTGGCAGCTATAATTAAATTTTACATTGAAACCATAATATCATGTGTATACTTGTTTGTTACTATCAGACTGACAATAAACATAAAAAATGTCAAAAACAATGAAATTTCCTCCAGATGTCAGGAAAACGAATGCCGCTTTACAAATGGAAGATGCACAATAGGAATATAATAATTTGGGCCTGATATATAATATAATAGAAGCTCAACGAGAAGTTTCAAACCAGAAATAGATTATTGCAATTTGAATTTGCCTTAAGGTTCAGTCAGTTGTGGAACCTACTCTGTGTATTGTAGTGAAGTGTGGGCACTACAAAAGTGGTGTAGCCTGGCCAAGGTGGCTAATAAGATAAGAGGCAGATTCAGGAAACTTGACAAGGTTTCAAAAATAGATTGATTTTATTTACAAATGTGCCACCATGAAACATATGTATAAAATATATACAAATATTTAAAAAACAAAAAAACAACTGCTCTTGCTGCTCTAAAACCACTGCTTCAATACCCTCTTCAATCTGGATCCACCTCATTGTAGGTGGAACAATTTTCTTTACAGGTACACAACATTTCTCTTGTAAAATCAAACAATTGATATCAGATTACTTTTATCAGTAAACATTCAATATGTGCCACTCCCATAACCATACAACTTGAACAGATCAATATTAATGCAAATATTCAAACCAATCTCCAACCCACAGACTTGGTCTACCCCATGACATCACTGATGATGTCATAGAAATTGTAAAAAGAGGAAGTAGTTGGGTGCCTCCTCCTTTAGTCTGCTGAAGGCTCAAGGCCTGAGAGACAAGCTATCCGATCAGATTGCCACCTTAGGTGACATCGCTTTGTCCTCAAACACTACTGTGAGGAATCTCGGCGTTATCTTTGATCAAGATATCTCTTTCACCCATTACATAAAAGAAATC
>JAUMHL010000001.1:23684081-23699733 GCA_032362345.1 Sandelia bainsii | reverse complement strand
CAGGTCCACAAAGGCTGCTCCTTCACGTCTCCTGACGAGCAGAGGAGCCTCAAGGAGGTACTGCGTTACTGTGTGTGAGAGAGTATTTATATAAGTTTTTAAGGGCCATTTCACCTAAATTCAGAACAAAAACTTGTCTGTAGGCATACAAAGAGTATAATTTTCCCGATTTTGACATATCCACCACTAGATATTACCACCAGGCATTTTTTATGTTCTCCTTCAAAATGCAGCATTTTGTTTATATGTGGGTTTTTTAAGTACAACCCCAATTCCAAAAAAGTTGGGACACTGTGTAAAATCTACATAAAAACAGAATGCAACGATTTGCAAATCTCAAACTGATATTTTCCTCACAATAGAACATAGAAAACATCTGAAATGTTTAGACTGAGACATTGTACCGTTTTAACATTTTACCAACAGGTCAGTAACATGATTGGGTATAAAAAAAGAGCATCTTAGAGAGTCAGTCTCTCAAGACGGAGAGAGAATCACCAGTCTGTGAAAAGCTTTGTCTACAAATCATCAAACAATTTCAGAATGTTCCTCAATGTAAAATTGCAAAGACTTTGAATATATCACCTTCTACAGGACATAATTTCATTAACTGACTCTGAAATATGGAGACATTTTTTGTGCACAAAGAGCAAGGCGAAATCCCCTCATACAGCACTGTATTAAAACAGGCCTGATTCTTGATGAACATCACTGCATGTTCTGTGGTCACATGAATAAAAATTTGACATTCTTTTTGGCAACTATGAGCAACTACCTGCATCCTCCGAACTAAAGATGAGAGGAGCTTTCCAGCTTGTTATCAGTTCAGTGTGTGCATTTGTGCCTATGGAATGGGGAACTTGGAAAGACACCATCAATGCTGAAAGATGCGTATATCCAGGTTTTAGAGCAGCATAGTCTAGCATCCAGATGACGTATTTTTCCGGGAACGCCTTGCATTATTCAGCAGGACAATATTAAACCACATACTGCATCTTTGACAACAGCACGGCTTTGGGTGCTGAACTGGTCTGTCTGCAGTTCAGATCTTTCACCAACTGAAATTATTTGGTGTGTCATGAAACTCAAAATATGACAAAGAAGACCCAGAACTGTTGAGCAGCTAGAACCTTATATCAGGCAAGAATGGGAAACATTTGTCTCCCAAAACTCCACCAACTGGTTTCCTCAGTTCCCAGACATTTAGAGACTGTTGATAAAAAAAAAGAGGGGGTGCTACACTGTGGTGAACACAGCCCTGTCCCAGTTTTTTTAAGATGTGTTGCTGCCATCAATTTCACAACTTGACATAGCACTTAACCAGGTCTGTGTGAAAAATGACTTTCTGTGAATTGACTATGCTTGACTGAACTGAATGTATCACTTTTCTTTGGTTGTAGTCCGATCTGAGAGGCAAGCTGAGTTTGCTGGATGGGAAAATAATGAAGAATGAGACTACTGTGTCTCAAATGAGGGACATGCAGAACAAGCTAAAGGTAACTCAGTTTAAGCTACTGTTCTGTAAACCATATACATCGTTATCACTGATTCCTGCTCATTTGCTACATCACGGTCATATTACAAAATACGAGTGCCTTTATGTGCTATGTAATGTTAACCAAATACTTGTGTGTTCATGATGCTTTGGTTGTTCTCATAGGACTCTGCGACCAACAGGAAAAAAACTCTGTCAGCCGAGTATCAGCAGATACGGGACCTGTTGACCCGGGAGGAGCGTGATGCTCTGAATGCAGTGGACCGAGAGGTGGAGAGCGGTCAGACCAAACTCAGGGGCCTCATGAAGAAGTTCACAGAGAACATTGAGAACATGAACAAAGCTAAAGAAGATATCCACAGTCTGCTGAGTCAGTCCCAAACATTGGCCTTCCTACAGGTGACACTACTGCACTCCCACACAATTACATAACTTGTTCACAGTAAATTTGTTACACACCCAGTGCTACTAATGACTCACGTATGTGGAAACTGATCTGAATAATTTAATTAGATTAAAGGAAAGCTAAATCTGGCTGAACAGTAGGGAAATACATTTACATGTAAAACAATATGTTTTAGAAAAGGGTTATTAGAGTGATTTAGTGCTCTGCACAGATCTGAACTTATTGTCTGCTGTTCACAGGATGTATCTGAACACAAAATGATGAAATGAATTACCAAAACTGGAGTGAAATAACCCAGTACAAATGCAGCATGTTTCACATTTTCTCAAATGTATCTCAATACAGTACTCACATGCTCCATTGTATAGCAGGCTTGTGCAGAGGGGGTGCCTCTGGGAGTTCAAGCCCCTGTCCTTTTCCTAAATCAATCCAAGGTTCCCCTCTCAACATTAATTATTACAATTAACACTGTTGGGCCATTTTTCCTCTTATTGATGTCTCAACTCTTGGTATACTCTGATATACTGTAATGTACAAGCAAGTAATCAATGTCATTTGAGCACAACATTTATTATTTGAATATGTTTGCTGCTCTGATTTCACATTACTTTTCCAAGTGAAAAGCCACAGTAAGCAAAGCTTTAATCTGCTTTTTGTTGTAATTCTTTCTATCAAGGTAAAAATAAAACAGCATGGTTTTGATTCACTTGATTCACAATTTTCCCTAAAAATCTCCCTAAAAAAAGAGCACAAGGAAAAATAAACACTTGTAATCAGGTCCCAATGGACTCTGTACAGTTCTGGTTGCAGAGCTCTCATGCTGTGTTTACCGAATGGCTAAAACAGGTAAAATACCAATATGGTCCTTTAAGGCACTGAATCTTATTTTGAAATAATATTGCAAATTTTCATTTCTGCTTCATATTTCACCTACAGTAGAAAATACAATAATTTCAGCTTGAATTAAATGTTAAATCCCTGTTCCATCATACAAAGCAATGTTGTGTTTCTCTCCTCACAGAATTCATTGAACCTGCCCCCTGCTGTGAACTTTGACCCTTACACCCCTCGAATCAACCTGGACTCCAAGAAGGTGATAGCGACACAGGCCTTTGCTGCTGCACTGAAGGAGCATCTGACAGAGATCCTCAAACAACCAGTGGAGGCCAGACTATCAATAATTAAACCAGTGGAATATGCAGGTACATTCATGAGTTGTATATTTCACAGTTGATTAAAATTATAGTGAAGCCAACAATTCCCAATTTTGTTGCAGAAATGAACACTGACAGTGTTACAGCTGGTGAGTCTCAGCCGAGTGGGAATTAGTACTAACAAAGATCAAAACAATCATCTAACATTCCCCAAATTGGTGCTAAGTTGTGTGGTGTGAGAGGTTTGCATAACTGTTTCAAATCAAATACAATCATGATTATAATTACACTGTCTGGCATGTTCTCAGCTTCTGCCTTAGGACCTTCAAGCCCCAGACCTTATCAGGAATCTGGTATGTACACATATCAGGCACATACTGTAGGCAACTGTGATGTTTCTAAAAATAAAGTGATAATGATTTAATAACACATAAAAACACGACAGTTCGAGAATAATATGCCTTTTTCCTGTTTCAGAGATGCAGTGGCCTTCAGGGAATTACAGACTCCCCAGGTCCCACAGCCCAGGTCCAGGTTCTCAACCCAAAGCAGGCCTAAAGAAGAGACCTCAAAGTAAGAAAATGTCCAAACTAACAGATAACATGTATGCATGTATAATAACACCTGAGTGAATGTAATGCACACTAACACAATAAATCTTCCTTCATAAAGGTTATAACTGTCAGAGAGAGAATTTGATTTCATTTAATGGTTATTTTGGAGGCTGGAGATTTGGTGTTGTTTGGTTTTATCACAAGAAGTGTCTGTTTCTGTTTTTGTCCTTGCTGGTTTGGAGTGGGTGGAGGTCAGTTAGAAAAAGATGACATCAGATACTGAGTCATGACATGTCATGAAAATCGAAACTGATGAAACCACACCCACTCGCTCCCTGTGTTTTGGTTATTGTCATCCAAACTTTTAACTTTGTTGCATATTTTGTTACTAATATTTAATGTTATATAGAAATCCTTATGTTTTGAAACCAAATATTCAGGGGCTTCACTTTGGTTCTAAGCAAATTTGTTGTTTTTTCTCTAGAACAAACCAAAAAAGCTGAAGACAAGATGGAAAACAAGAGTGTAACCAATTCTATGGAAAACCTACTGGAATTTGGTGGGAAAGACAAATACAGAGGTGGTCCAGCAGCTGAAAACAACGAGACACCAGGTAGACACCATCTACACTGAATAAATGGCAAGATACTAGGGGTGTGTTATACTTTAACAGTTTTACTGTAATAAGATTTTGAAAAATCACGATGTATTGTCTTGCTTACTGTTTATTTATATATATATATATATTCTATGTATCATAAGCCCTGTAGCATGATACGTACTGCCAGGTTCTTGCCAATACACCCCCCTAGAAGATGCACAGTAATAGTTGCATCTAGAGATTCTTATCTCATTTTGATCATTTCTCTTTTTAAAGAGAAACAAATGAGATGTAGCAGCTCGCAAATGAATTCTATCTGCTTGTATTGTAGAAACTTCTGACATTCCTCCAAACATAACGTCTGCTGAAAAAAGAAGTGAACTTCTGAAATGTAAGTATGTGAGTGTAGCAGGAATTGTCCCCACAAATGCTAACTGAAAGTACGTTTGTTATTTGAGAAGTCTTCTTTTCTTCTGTATCATCCAGATGGCACCATACTCACTCTGGATCCAAGGACAGCCCACAAACGCATCATACTGAGTGAGGGCTTCTCTAAGGCCTCTGTGTCAGATGAGCACAGAAATTACCCCGACTGCCCTGAACGCTTCGCTGTCTGCTCCCAGGTGCTCACCTCCAAGGGTTTCTGCAGAGGGCGCCACTACTGGGAAGTCCGACTGAGCAGCAACAACTTCATTGGCGTCGGTTTGGCTTACAGCAGCATTGACCGCAAAGGTCCCACGAGCCGACTGGGCCGCAACGCTCAGTCCTGGTGTGTCGAGTGGTTTAATGTCAAGCTGTCAGCTTGGCATAACAGCAGTGAGACCGTGCTGGTCAACCCTAATCCAAAGCGCCTAGGTGTGCTGCTGGATTGCGAGGAGGGCACAGCTACATTCTATAACGTGGCAGACAGAGCGTATCCCTTCCACTGCTTTGTGTTCCCCTTTGCTGAAGCTGTGTATCCAGCTTTCTGGATTTTCTCTAGTGGCTCGTCCATTTCTTTGTGCAAACTTCAGGCGTGAGACACATATGCACATACGCTTTCAAATGCAGGCACACATATAGTTTGTCTTAATAATACAAAGAATAATACAAATAAATGCCTGTATTTGTGCAACAATTTTGCTGTTCCAAACAGCAAAAATATAAAACCAGTTAATATATCCTAAATCAGCTTAAAAAATGTCATTTTCACATCAATAGCCTGCTCTGTGATATTGGCACCCCAGTTATCCTTTTTTTTTTAAGTGTTGCCTTTGATAAAAGTGTAAAAGCTGAATGGCACTTTATACTGCTGAAACAATGATCACCCCCACTATTAGTGCTTATTACATACTGCTAAGTACCGTGTTGGTCAAGGAAACAAAGGAATAGATGACAGTGGTTATTCAGAGAATATTAGTACAGCTTGAAGCATCACAAAATAAGTGGATGCAAAAAGAGAGAATGGCTTGTCACAGCTAATATCATTAACCATTGATAGCTATTAGCTGTTGTGGAGAAGATGGAATATTCTGACTTCTGCAGGCTTCTCAAAACATAGCAAGAGCAGCACAACTTGTGTTTTCAAGTCAATACTGTGACTGGATACCAAGTGATTGTGATGCGTTTATCTTATAACAGAACACACAACACACACTGTCCAGTGTGTGGGATGGTGTGTGTCCTGTATTAAGAGTGCAGATACTGTATTAAACACTGGTTGTAATTGTGATGGATTTATTATTTTGGCAGCACAGTGTTTTGAGATGAAGTCTGTGTGTTCTGGAGTGTGGTTAGGAATGTTATAAGGCTGGGTGATACGACATGACATTTGATCTCTAACTTTGTTCATATTACTGGACCACTGCATCTTTGTGTCATTACATGAAACACCACCTCCTTTAGCAGCTGTGTGGGCTGCAAACAACAAGAATAACTCTTTAATCCTGTCAGAGTAAAGTCTCATAAATGAGGATCTCAGTCCGTCTCACTGTGCAGCTGTCATTTTCTTTGCTGACACTCCCAGGTTTTCTCTGAAGAAGCACTCATGTCATATCTTCATAATACAACTTTTGATACCAAAATAATAGCATGTGTCATGTTTAGCTAATTCAACATTGGACATTTTTAAAAATCAAGATAAGTAAATGTGTTGTTTGTACCACCCAGCCTTATGTGCTCACTCCCTTAACTCTTTGACTGTTTGGGCTGATGAGAACAGACGTCACATAGACTATGTTCTTATTACTTCCTGTTGTATTTTACTGTTGGTTGTTTTGTGGCATTTTGTCTTCACTTGGGCCAGGAAGTAATGGAGAGAGGGAGAGAAAGGGATGACATGTAGCTGTGCTCTTTGGTCAAATCTGAGTCCAGGATGTCACACTTGCATAGTCTGCCTCATAGAAATAAAATATACAATTTTAGATCTGTGGTAGGCTCATGAAACCAAGAAGCCATCAGAATGTTGGCTTCTCGTTAGGTGGTGGGAAGGTAGTAAGATGTGTTTAACAGGGGTAAATTATTTGTTGTGTGATACAAAGTTTACCACAACCTGTAAGATGTTTGCTGAAGCACACTGGTGACATTAGTTACAGTGGCTTTTTCTTTCCTGATGAGGCAGCAACCACCTCCATCAGGTGGAGGAGTGCTTGGTCAGTATACACACTGATCACTTTGTCGCACTTACCACAAACATGCTCGTGTTGCTGGTGCTACAATCGCATGGGTGTCGACCAGCCAAGATCCACCTCCGCACAAACATTCATATAGAGTGAAGTTAGCTTTGTTAACAAAGACGGCTGAAGTACTAACTTCACTGAATGTTTGAGGTAGAGGAGACACTGCTGTGAATAAGCAGGCAAATGTTCAGACATGGTGACTGCTGTGGTTAAGTGGTTGGATAAGTGAAACGATCTCTGAGAGGCATTTCTGCTGATGTACTTCAGGTCTGGAGCTTTTATTAGGCGACATGTTGGCATGTAAAAGCAGTATGCGGCACTGCAAAGAAACTCTGAACCTGTGTTTGCACTGTTGGCTATGGCTTATCATCACATTGAGGAACTTAGGTTTGGGAGCCTTGCCAAATCACCAAGTCCAAGTCCTGACATTATGTTGACACTCTTACAACCAGGCTTAAATAACATGATAGTTGTGTCTCTGCTTAGTGGAATCAGGGAAGTGCGAAGTTTATTTTGTTCAACATTTGACATGATTGCTTTTTGCTTCTGCTTCTCTTGACTTTGACTAAAAGTTTTCCTAGATGAACCTCAGATTCATATGTTCTTGGTTCATTTCTGATCTTTAGTTGAAATGTAGTTGATCGTTATTTACATTGTACATTGCATGTTACTGAAACTGTGCCGTCAAAAGTTAACATGAACAGTCTTTGGTTCACTGCTGAATTGTCAAGTGTGCAGTGTAAATGTGAAACGTCAGCTTATATAAACTGATCAACCACAACATTAATACCACTTGGTGGACAGAGGTTAGCATGAGGAAACTGTAACGCTGGCCAAGTCCAGACACGTGTCAGACCACAGCAAATCACAGCTGTGTACAAATACAGAGCAGTTAGTTCTCAGTCTGACTTTCTAACCATCATGTGTTTTAAATGTTGTGGTTGATCTGTTATGTGATTGTCTTCAAAGAGGAAAAAATATGAACATGTTAAAATCACCTTGTAATGCTTGTATGAACTAAATAAAAAATGATTACTTTTCCTCTGGTGCACTTTTCTTTTAAGAACACACAACATTATGCTTTCACTGTCTTAGTTACAGAAGACAACATCTGTGTCCATCTTCATTATGCAGCTAAGAGCAGATTCTTGTTCATTTTTTATGAAAAGCACTGTCAACGTTGTTTTTATGTGAAGCGGCACATAATGCAGGCGATTAGTAGTCATATACTGTGGATACATATTTGCTAGATAAAATGATTCCCTAAAAGTTCAAGTTATTTAGTCAATTTGAAGTACTAAGTAAATACTTAAATAAAAAAAATATTTAAAGTATGAAAAAGAAATCCGCTTTACATTATATTAAACAGTATTACATTTGATGCTGTTGACATACACTAAATCTAGGTTTTCTACAGTATTGACAATTGGTTACTTTATTACACAATTTATTAGTTTATAGTACTATTTATACTTCTGCAAATTCAAAATAACAAACTTAAGCTGTAAATAGTGGACTACAATAAGCAATTTCCCTGAAGAGTGTGGTGGAGTAAAGGTAAAGGTAAGACCTCACTGCTGCTTTTGTCTGGATCATGGGATTCTCCTGTCTCATTTGGAGAACCATGTGGGAATCTGAGGTACTGCTCTTGATTGGTTTAGGTCATTCCTTACTAACAGAAGTTTCTCTGTTAACATTGGTGCCTGTTCCTCCCCTGCAGTCCCCCCCAAGGGTCTGTTCTCGGTCCACTTTTGTTTTCACTATACATGCTTCCTTTGGGTTCTATCATAAAGAAATATAGCTTCTCTTATTATTGTGATGCAGATGACTTTCAGGTATATTTATCCTTCACAGCACTGAGAGGCATGTCACTGCAGTCGTTGTTTGACTGTCTGAGAGACTTAAGAAGTTGGCTGGCGCTAAACGTTTTACACTTTATTCAAAACAAAACGGAATGTGTCCTGTTTGGTGACTCTACTATTACAACTGCCTTCGATCAGGGCCTTGGCCCCCCATATGAAGACAACTGTAAAGAACCTAGGAGTCTTGTTTGATAGAGACCTCAAATTTGATAAACAGATTAACTCACTTGTGAAGTCCAGCTTCCTCCAACTGAGGTTGCTAAGCAAAATCAAGTCATTCCTTTCTTTTAACAACTTTGAGATAGCAATTCATGCTATGCTTTGTACTTGTCACTGTTCATGTCATTGTCTTACCTCTCTGTGTCTTTGTTCCTCCCTCACCTCGGCCACACCCCTCTCTACACGCTCACTCCCTGATTGTCCCCAGCTGCAACTTGTTGCTAATCAGTCTCCTCACTATTTAATACCCTGCACTCCAGTCATTCTTTATGTCATGCTCTTTCTTCCTTAAAGTAAGTTGGTTTGGGTGCGGTCTCTCTCTCTGCCTCCCAAATCACTTCAAAGTCACCTGTTCACTGTTCCTAGTTATGTCTTTTCAGTTATTCAGGTTTTGCCTCCGCCAGGAGTGATTTTCAGTTCAGAAGTGTTCTCTGTTATGTACTTGTCTTTTATTAAAGAACCTAAAGTGGGATGCCATGCCTCAGCAGACAATAAGTCGACTTGTGAACAGCATGAGACGTCGTTGTCAAGCTGTAATTGATGTTCAAGGGCACATGACACGTTATTGAGACATTTTTTGTTGTGGTATACTCACCACTGTTGTTGGCTTTTGTTTCAATAAATTGTTTGAGATGAGGAAATCACCATTGCATGCTTCTACGTAAATGCCCTACTTTCATGATATAATATTGTAGTGTGAACTTTTTACGTTTTCCATAAATTTCACCCGAAAGCCAAATATCCCTAACTTTTTGTGAGTAAAACATCTCCAACCAGATAGTTTCAATATGACTTAGTGAAAGCTTCAAAAAGAGCTTACTGCTCAGGGAAAAAGTGTTATCTAATCCCGTTAAAATGTCTTGTTTTTGTACAGATTGAAAAGATGACGGTTAATATATAATTTACAGTTAAGATGATTTCTTTTACCTCTAGATACAGCAGGACTAGGCTAGCTGTTTCTTAGACCGTCCCCATCTCTGTGCTAAGCTAACTAGCCTTATATTTAGAGGAAAGATATGAGAGTGATGTAAATCTTTTTATATAACTGTACACCACAGAGTGAGTAAGCATATTTTCCAAAATGTCAAAGTACTCCTTCAATTTTCTCGCTTGCTAATGTTTATAATGCCTGCTCTCTGGCAGCTATGCCAAAAACAACAGGCAATAAATCTAGAGCAGGCTCCCTAGCAAATACCAAACACAGAATAAGTATGCATTTTGGAATACATCTTATGTATTTGTGTCTGCACCTTCCAACTGTACATTGAAACTCTGTGACATAAACTGTCACAATCCCAGTCTGAATTTACTGTTGTTTTATTTGACTTGACTTGATTTCACATGTTCCTAAAATCAAGTCCTGAGAACAGAAAATGGCAAAGGTTCTTGGGTTTTGCAAACTTTTGCAGAAGCTTCAAGCATCAAAGACTACAGCTCTGTCGCAGCCCCATTACATCAGCTCACCTGAGAAGAGAGGTGTTTTCTTGGACCCAGGAGGCTGACCAGGCTTTCACAGGCTGAAGAACCTGTTTAACATCTGCTACAATCTTGACTCTTCCTGACTCCACCAGGTAGTTCATTTTAGAGGTGGATGCCTCTTGATACAGCATTTTCCCAACGTTGAAAATCTAACAGCCGCCTCACCCCTGCACATTCTTTTCCCATTGCCTTTCCCTGGCTGAGCATAAGTATGACACTGGCAACCAGGAGCTTCTAGCTGTCAAGGTAGCCCTGGAGTCTGCCAAGTGTCTGAACCCTCTGAAAGCTCGCTGGGCCCTGTTCTTTAACTGGTTTCTTTTCTCTCTTGCCTACCACCCCGCCAACGCCCTCTCCCGGCACTTTGACACCCAGGAAAGAGGCCCATAGCATGACTTTATCCTTCCTCCCCAGCTCACCTCGGAGTCACCCACCTGTCCATTGAAGAGGTGGGGTTAGCCTCTCTCAGTGATGCTCCTGCTCCATCCATTTCTAAGATGGTTCACTTCCCTCTTTTGTCAAAACGCCCATCTGCCAGAGATACAGCCGTGCCAGACGGCACGGCCACCAGATAATGTACCCTGTGACATTATCTCTGGCCATGGCCCTCATTGTACAGCCTGGTTCTGGGCTGAGTTCTGCTGGCTGCTTGGCATGTCCGTTAATCTGTCTTCTGGTTTCCATTTGCCAGACTGAGATTCAACCAAGAGCTGGAAACTGGACTTCCTTCTGTTTGCCTAGGAGCCTGCATTATAAGCAAATCTTCCACCATCCCATTGACACTGTTCCAGATGGTCTACCAGCCCAGTTGTTCTCAAATCAAGAGGCAGAAGCAGTCATTCCATCTGCCTTCACCCTGGTATGCAGGTGCCATCTAGCTTGGAGGAAAGCCCATATACCTCTGCTTAAGACCATTCAGGGATACAAGAGGAGCGCACCTACGTACTGTGTGGGTCAACACGTGTGGCTGTCTATCTGCCACTACACCTAGAGAACAGGAAACCGGCCTCTTGCTTTGTGGGTCCCTCCCCCATTTCCAAAGTGGGTAACCCTTGTTAACCTTCAGTTGCGTCTCCCCAGGTCACTTCGTATCCACCAAAACTTTCACGTCTCCTGAGAGAAACCTGTTGCCCAGAGGGATGTCTCTTCACTTTGAAAATTTAAATGAACTAATTTACTATTACATATTTAAATACCTATTTTACTCAGGGGGCTGTGATTCTTTTTATGTTCTTAAATATCACTAATGAAAATGGCAAGAAAAAAGCATTACAACTTGGATCTGATATTGATGGTTTAAAAACCTTCAGCTTCTGTTAGTTTGATTTAAGCAGTGCAGAATATTGCTAATGCATTGTTATGCAGCTGTCTTGTATACACAAAAGGTTTGCCATGCATGCTGGCAGAGCTCTGTTGGCTCCCAAAAGCAGAGTGATGGAAAGGTCAGCCTGTCTGTTCATCTCACAGCATGAAAGAACAGCAGCAGGGTAATATCACATGAACAAGCTGTGCTTCCCACATTACACAATAGGCACACACAGTAGAAAAGGTAAGGCTTTATCATTAATCAGTGAACAGAACAGACTAAATTGTCCTAAATGTTAGTGTACATTACAGCTGAACAAGTGTATTGTCATACACATGTAAAAGGATAAAATCTGAGAATATCCCTCTTGATGCTGTGACATGCACTGCTGCAAAGACAATTGATTTTTTTTTTTTTATTTGATAAGCAGCATGTGATATCTTTATTGTCTTAGGCAGCTAAAAGTGGGATGGTATTATAAAATTCACTGTTGCTTGGGTTCCTCGTGTGTTTCTATTAAACTGTCAACATCTAACCAGACACGTCTGTCATTTTTATGCCACAGACAAAGAATCCTTTGCTGACTGAAAGATCCTGCGTTTTTTGCTGCTGCATGCGGGAGAAAAGTCTTAGATATTCATACACACTCTGTTCTGGCACACATTTTGAATTTTGCTAAAACGCAGGCAACAAAAGCTCACTTGCAGCCAATCAGATCAATACACAGTGCAGGCAGAATGTATAAGGACAGTGAGACATTTTACTGTTTTGACTCTGTCCTGGAGCACATTGGATTAGAAATGATGATGATCTTTTCTTTTAGGGTGTGTACAGCTACCTTAGACCTTTAAAAACATAGGCCCCTAGAATTTAAAAGAAAGAATTTAAAAAGAAAGAAAGGAAATAAATGTATAGTTTAATTATGTCATCATATTTAATAGTCAAATAATCCTTTGATTTCCGTCCACTGATATGACAGCCCTGCATGCAGCAATCTTCATTTTTCATGGTGTTTTTTTCTCCACCAAGTAGAACATAGACTCAGTCATCAACATTTCAGTCTTTTTAACCTTAAACAACAAGAATCATTAGAATTATTATCTACTCCTAAATCCTAAAACGTCAAAAAATTGGGCAATAGCATATAAAGTGGATACAGTTTGTGCACAGCTCACCCTATAGCAAACTGATCAGCCTCAAATATCCTGAAGTAAAACTTGAACCTTATAGTTGCTCTTTCATTTCGAATCCAATGTGCCTGAGTTGTCAAATCAATAAAAAAAAACAAATCACTGTTTTAATGAGACATATGACTTATCCAGCCTGATGACTCACTGCTATCCATCAAACTAAGGACTGCACTAAAGACTAAAACTCAGCTTCTAACACTTGAAAATTTTGTGGGCTATAACTATTGCACACAGTAGTATTGTCTAGGATAGAACTTCAAATATTAAAAATGGATGCATTTGTATAACATCTAAAACCCTCTCAATATTGTATAATCAAGAGTTTTGTTTATTTGTAAATCTTTGTATGTTTGATATTTGTGAAACTCTATTCAGAAATGCCAAAATTGAGTATTACTATTGATTTTTAGCACCCATCTTTGTCTGTTAACATCAGGAATAACATTCATGTTCATGTTCATAAGGACCTCAGTGATGTTTTGAAAATGTATTTGTAGGACATCACTCACACACAATACTTTAAATCCAAATGATAAACTTACTTTACATACTTTGAATATTTAATTGGAACAGCATTTGACTTTTGGCTGATGACGTTTCACAAGTCTGCAAGTACAGAGAAGAACACAGATTAAGAAACACTTTCAGGTGCACAGCAAGCAAACTATTTATATTTTAAGCTAAATGAAGCATGAAATGAACTGATTTTAGTATAATATTTTCAAATAGTGTTTTAAAGATTATTTCTTGATATTGCTCATCCATTTATCTATTTTTTATTATTTCCATTGTCAATAGAATTTTAGATTGGGCTATATATTTCTTGGATAATGAATATTAAAAAAGCATATTAAACCAAGGATAGTGATGTTTGTATTTGCCCAGTGTCCCACCCAAAGGAACTAACAGAGAATAAAGAAGCACATAAAGCCTGAGAATAAATTGTACCTGTGTCTCCATCTGTTCGACCAATTCCATGAAGTCAGAGAGAGTCAACAGCGACGCAGTGACATCACAGACAGGAACCAGAGTAAACTGTTTACAGTTTAAAATTGGCTGATTCTCCCTGACAGAATTGAATTGCCAGCTGAATTGTCTCTGACTGTAGCCATGCTCCTGTTACTTAGTTAAGAAGCTTCCTGTTTCTTATTTTGCACACACAAACAGAACTCTTTACTGGCAGCAAAATCACTCAGTCTAGGCCTCGGGGGACAACCCTTTATTTTTAATTAGATCAGCATGATTTGAGTTGTATATGAAGATATATTAATCATTTAAATATAAGTAGGACAGAACTTAACACAGTTAAGTTAGGGAGTGTTTGTTCAGGTTTACAGAATTACATATGTATGATCTCACAGCAAAACGGTATTTTGTGCACAGTGACTATGCTTTGTTCAGTAGAAATGTGGGACTGGAATTTTTTAGAATAAAGTCAATTATCTCTCTGCGCTCTGTTCATTAAAACATTAATTAAATTAAAATATCAGAATTTATGCACAAGCCTATAATATAAAACATAAACATTTTGAAATTACTTAATTACAACAGAGCAGGTTGTTCTCGGGCCATTAATAAAGATATTACAAGAATTTTTATTGCTATCGGCACCTCTGTGTTGAGATGCTCTTATCAGAGACTCACCCAGCTGGCAAAAGGAGAACAGAGATGTCTGTAACAAGGGTCATGATATAGAAGGAAGGAGATGAAAGACGTTGGAGGAGTTGGTCAGAGATACCCCGACTCTGCCTCAGGGTATGCCCTCAGCTCTGTTCTGATGGCCCCCTGCGCTGTCAGACTACCACAAATATCACACATCTTTCGAATTTTTACTGATTCTCTTTCTCATATTCGAAAATGTTTTTGTGTGACTCATATCTGATGCAAATCTGAGGTTTTCATTTAAGCTACCCGGGGAAAATGGGGAATTCCTCATCTGTAGTTTGCATCAGCATATTATTGATATCATACAATGTATATTATACATTATACTGTAGAATATGTAACCTTTTTATCACAACTTGCTTCCCTTGACAACAGAGGTGCCTTAACCTTAACCCTCAATTTGACTGCAATGCCACCTGGGAAAACATAAAACTGAATTCTTATAATACAGACTACTAGCTGATTTATTTAAACTACATTCACAAAACATGTTACACCTTGCAACCTGCACCTTAGTGGCAAACTTCATGATGGCCTGTGTACATGGTGCTCCATGAAAGTTCTTCACACCTTCAGTCACATGATGCAATCATTCTTCATTGTTGGGTGTTTCAGAAAAGATCCTGTTGGCTGGAGTAACAGCTGCTAAGAAAATGGTAGTCGTTTGTTGGAAACCACCATATTCTCTCACTACTAAATATCAGACTTTGTCTTCCTTGACTCTCTAATTCCCCTATACATAGAGCTGCAGAGACAACAGTTGCAGCAGTGACCATTTATTTGTCTTGATGTATGTAGTGTAGTGTGTCCTTTTTTCTCCTGTTTAATATTTAAATTAATTCAATTCAATTCAGTTTTATTTATATAGCGCCAAATTACAACAAAAATCATCTTGAGGCACTTTACATTGTAAGGTTTAAGACCTTACGGAATATAAGTATATATAGAATAATGTGGAAAACCCAACAGTCCCACTTGAGCAAGCACTTGGGCGACAGTGGAGAGGAAAAACTCCCTTTAACGGAAGAAACCTCCAGCAGAACCAGGCTCAAGGTGGGCAGTCATCT
>JAUMHL010000001.1:23625945-23683981 GCA_032362345.1 Sandelia bainsii | reverse complement strand
CAGGTCCACAAAGGCTGCTCCTTCACGTCTCCTGACGAGCAGAGGAGCCTCAAGGAGGTACTGCGTTACTGTGTGTGTGCGTGTGCGTGTGTGTTTACCTTCAAGTATACAATTACTGTACTTATTTTAAGCTAAAAATAAACTAAGACAAAATTAAACTTAATTTAACTCAATACTAACAGGTATACAGAAATACCCAGCATGCCTTTCAATTGGTTCAGTTGGTTTGTTTACAAATCCCCAGTTCACATGAAAGTGTATTTGTATACTTTCATAAACTAAAGTATTGAGTATAAAGTATACTTGTAAGTACATTACCATTAGTATAATTACTACATGAAGTATACTTGGGAAGTATACTTGAACATTACTTGAACTATACTTCCACAAATAAACCTTTAGTATATTTTTTCCTTTTCCTTACGTAACCATACTTGGCTTTGTTAAGGAAATAAATATGCTTATTCACTTTCTTATTAATACTCAGTTGAGAAGATTGATAGGACTTTTATTTTGTTACAGTAATGTTACTGTACCCAGTAGCCAGTTAGCTTAGCTTAGCATAAAGACCAAGGGAAACAGCTACACATTTACTGTCTTCATGGGTGTGTAGATGAGTCTTCTTATCTAACTCTGGGAAGGAAAGTAAATAAGTGCTTCTCTGAAAATGTCAAACTATTATATAAATAGTCTTGAATGACACCAATATTACTATTACTCTAGACACTGTTAGAAATACATTTTAGCAACAATGATGTGTTAACAGCAGCAAAGTGACACGAGATGGAGGCATTATAATTATCAAGCTGTGTCTGTAGTCTGAACTCAGAGACAAATTGGGATTACTGGATGAGAAGATTGAGAAGACAGAGGCTGTAATATATCAAATGAACGAGATGCAGAGCAAGCTGAAGGTAATTTTCTACATTATTACATCATTACATTTCCCATGTTCTACGAGAGGAGTGACCAACAAAAAATACATGACGTCAGATTGTCTTTATATTTACTTGTTTAGGACGGAGCAAACAAAAGGAAGGCAGTATTAGCATCTGTGTATCAGCAGATGCGAGATATTTTGGCCCAAGAGGAGCAGAAGGCCCAGATTGAGGTGGACTCAGAGCTGGAGGTTGGTCAGATGAAACTTCGAGACCTCATGAAGAGATTCACTGACAACACTGAGATGATGAGAAAAGCCAGAGAAGATATCAACTGTATGCTGAGTCAGTCCCAAACCCTGGACTTTCTACAGGTGGGATGACTGTGATCACAGAAAGATAAAGTGGTGGGATGAGGGAGGTGGGCAACAGAGTGGACTGGACAGAGAGAGAGCACATGCCCTCATATTATATACACCTATAATAGTCGTCTTTTTTTAGGGTACCTCTTTAAAAAGATGAGGACATTTGCTTGTATATTGTTTTAAAAACTCTCCACTTGTTCCTCACAGGCTTCATTTGACTTGCCTAAGCTGATAAAGTTTGAGCCTCACGTGCCTCAAATTAACCTGGACTCCAAGAAGGTGACAGCGACACAGGCCTTTGCGGCTGCGCTGAAGGAGAGTCTGACAGAGATTCTCAAACAGCCAGTGGAGGCCAGACTACCAATAATTAAACCAGGTGAATGTCAAGGTACATTGTTAGTTGTCGATTCTACAGGTTTAGATTTTTTATGAAAGCATAATGAAGCCAATCATGTCCAACTCTGTTGCAGAGCCGAACACAGACATTGCTGCATCTGGTGAGTTTGGGAATTGTGGGAAATACTAGAAATCAAATCAAATGTTGACTTTATTGATGTTTTATCATGGTGGGCAGACGGAAATCCTGAGTGAATTAAAACCTTTCACTTGAATGTACCTGGGATCTCTGGAGGCAGGTGAAGCCAAGCAGCGAGTCGTCCACTAAATGCAGGATTGTAGGTTTGATCTCCAGCACTTTGTGTTCACATGTGAAAATGTACATGAGCAAGACACTGAAACCCAAATGGCTTCCAATGGCAGTGTGTGGGTGTTAACAGGTAAATGAGGGTGAAATTGAAAAGAGCTGCACTCTGTAAATGCCGTTCATTTACTATTTGCCACTGACAGATGAAAAAGCAGTCTCTGTCTCAGACCCTGCAAGTGCGGACCGTGTTGGACCTCAGCCAGAACCTGGTAGGTTGATCTCTATGAAGGTGTTATTGTAGGAAAACATCTAAATACAGTAGAATATCCTCTCATTTCACTTTCTCTGTTTAAGAACGACAAGAACCTCCAGAGCAGAGAATACAGCCCACATACCACAGTCCAGGTCATCCTCCCTTCCAGCCGTACTACCAGCCAATTCCTGTGCCTGTTTTTTCATACATGGGCCCACGGCCAGGCTGGAATCCATCGCAGTATGCACGAGGTCCCTCACCAGGTTTCAGCAGGGCTCCTCCATTTAAGGCGGCACAAAAGACAAGTAAGATTAAAACCAATTCCAATTATTGACACCATAATAAAACAGGTGATTTGAAAGAAGCTATACCAGCAAAAATGAATGTATAAAAAAGAGGATAATTATAAACTGATTGAACCATTGCCAATCAACAACCAACTGCAATAAATTATAATACTACCTATCCTACGTAAACACATTTGCTGCATTCTCCAAATTTCAGAACCTAAGAAAAGTGAAGGAGAAACTACTAAGAAAAGTGTAGAGGAAAAAAAAAGAAAAGAAAGCTGTCTGCAAGTGCCCCCGAGCACGTCTGGAGAAAACCCCCAAAACCGAGGTACAAGAAAAATACAATTTATTTTTAGCGGGGTGTAAAAGTGTACGGCAAATGGGTGGCGAAAGGTAAAAAACTTGCAAAATGAGCGGAGAAACATAACAAATTCAGATTTCTCCACATAAGTGTAACTGCATGGTGCAATTGAACATTTCATCCAAAAAAACATCCAGTTATTCTCTGGCATGTATAAAAACGCTGAGCAGACCTAGTGGATTCTGGATTTGGCTCAACATGCCATGGGGTGGCTTTGGAAAGAGGGTTCATTGTTGGGGCACAGATGGAGCTTCAGTGGAGTGTTACTATAGTTGTATATGTACAAATTGTAGAGGTACAGGAACTGTCTCCAAAAGTGAAAATCCTGATCATGGTCAGTGGCTGGAGTTCTTTACTAATGCCATTAGTTATTTATCATGGTGGTGCTCTAGTGAGCACGTAATCCAGGATGTTATTCTTGGACATTTTCCATGTGGATCCACAGTGAAGGCCTTGATAGTGGACTGCTGATAGCTGATAGCTAGCTCGAAAGTCCTTGTCTGCATATACAATGGGGGGAAAAAAAGCAGTTTCTGCTTTGAGTCTGCATTATATATGTTTGACATTTCTCTGCACAGTTATGGAGATGTATGCATGCATTTATGCATTTTTAAAGTGTTTAAATGGACGTTTCATGTACAAGGAGCTGCAGGTGTGAGGTCAGGACTGAGGTGTGGTTATATTCCAGAGTTCAGCTTGATTGTTACCATGTATCATGGCTTTCTAGCGATGACTGCAGCTGAAACAGGATTTTCACATTTTTGCAACATGGTGTTAAATGAAATATAAAATGATGAATTTAGCTTTGGTTTGTTTATTTTTCACACACTATTGTATTATTTAACAAACTGAGACTTTGGTTCATGGTTCATCACTGTGTGTACATAATGTATTTGATCTAATATAATATTGATTATGTCAGGTTTATAATATCCTGTCTTTTGATCCACTGATGGCGTCATCAAGACTAATTTATCTTTAAAAAAAGAAAAGAAAAAAAAGGTGTTTCATGTCTCTAAATGTGTGTTGCTTTTCATTTTTTCCACAGCTTCAGCCAAGAAAAGTGACACCAGTCACCAGACCCATCAGAGTATGTCATATAGCTTTTATATTTTTTATTCATAAATATATATTCTGTTGGTCACTTCTGATAAGGTTAGGTTTATCTGCCAAACAACAAACACAGCAGCTTTATCAGAGCTTTAAATTGAATGTTTTGCTCCTTCCAGTATTTGTTTGGTGCTACAATTAAACTTTTAAAAACAAAGTACCTGTGAAACCTGATTAAACATAAATTAGTGATGAGTAATTATAAATGAACTGCAAATTCAGCAGCAGTACTTGTACCAGCTTGATCTCGTATAGTATGATTTCAGCTAATTCAAATTATTCGGCAAGTGATGCACGTTTCACACTGTTTAAGAAACCTTTTTTAATGTGTTTCGTCAGAACAAGACAAAAAGCAACCAAGTGCTCCAGGTGGAAAGAAGCCCGGCACATTTGATTCCACTAAGAAAGATAAACCCAAAAGCCACCCCCCTTCTAAGAAGTCCACTGGACACAAGCCACACTCTAAGAAGTAACTGGAGTGCAGTATTTTCCTCTGCACTCCTAAAACAACTGGACTGTTTGGGTTGTGTGTGTGCATCATAAAAATATCATGATTAGTGACAGTCAGTGACATGAAGGAGAATGGAACCATCTATTGCTTAATAAACACTATACACAAATACAGTTAGCTTTTGGTGCTTATCATCACTACTATATCTGCTCTGAATGTGTACTGCATGACTTTTACATGATGACACAGTAAATCGTAAATGAGTAACAGAGGTTGGAAGCAGCTGTTTGCATATGATCCTGTATTGAACTCAGTGTTTGTTAAATTGGTGAATGATTGACGCAGCTCAATATAATAATAACAGTAATGCTTTTATTCTGCCCAGCAGAATCATGGGTAGAATAGGCATCAGTGCAAGTTTTTCCTTCCTTCAAAGTTTGTATTTCACAAAATGTAATGGAAACACAGAGACATAATTGTTTATATATGAAAATATTTTATGGGCATGTTTTCAAATTCAAAAGATCGCTTCATTACATTCAGCTCAATCAGTAGCAAATTAATTGAACCCTGTTTACGACCATGTGTGTAAACAGCTACTCCATGTTGTATATGATTGTTACCAGTAAAATCTTATTTCACCCAAACTGTTTCATGGTGCTCTAATTTGACACAGGACTTACTCGTAGGATCATATCATAGTCAAAATACAGTTAATTTGTTTTCTGCACATTCTTAAAAGCTTTTAGGATTATCGTTATTATTTTTTAATATTTGTCAGCAAAAAAATTGAGCATATTTCAATACATACTGTTGATAATGAAAGCATCTTGGTACACGCAGCACAGTAAAATGTGAGGAAGTCCAGTGCTAATAATCTGAAGTCAGTCTAAGATAACCATTAGTATAATGACACAGTTTGACGGTGCAAATGAAATCTATATAAATACTGTATATGGAAAGGTTTAATGAACAATGATACAATGTCATGTTACTCCATTCTTCACAATAACATGTAAAAAGTCAATAGCCACGCTAGCAACCATCAGTGTAGTCCTGACACATCAGCAAACTAATGTTAGACACAGCGGTAACTGAAACTGTCAACTTTCATCAGTTTAAAGCTGCATTAAGGAGTCACTTTATTGAAAATAGTTTTAAATAAAAATGTTCATATTTTAGGATTTATGGTTCCTTCCAGTGATCTGACTGGTTAGTGGTCAGACTTTTTGATCTGATCCCGCTTAGGAAGTGGAACCAGCTTAGATAGCTGGACAGCCCACTAATCACTTCATGGCCCCAGGTTTTGCTTTGACAACATTTTATGTACCATTTCCTTCCTTTCCTAATTTAATTTGCCAAATATGTCTGTGTATGAGCACACACAGAGGAATATTGCCATTAATTCATAGTTTTAGAATATAATTATTATATTTATTCTCAACTCTTTCAGTCTGTTTTATTGCCTGAGTAGCTTTTCGAACTCTTTGGCCACTAAAGTAACACACAGCGTAGCGTGAGTAGTGATAATCGATCAATACAGTAAAACCAAAACTATGAACTGAACGATGCTAAAGCTCTCTGTAAAGCTGGTAATTATCCTGTCTGTGTTCATCAATATGCACAACCCATTTCATATATAAATACTCATTTGTGCAGCTTTAAGCTGTATTTTGCAAACCACAGCTGAATTTATGTCCAACTCTGATTTGAGCTAAAAGTTGACATGTTGCTGTCAGCAGTTTTAAGGTCTGAGGTCATAACCTCTACAATGTTTGACAAGCACAAATAACGTTCTCTAAACTAGCACTTTTCTCTATTTCTGCATAAATATGACAATAATCATGATCACATTTTCAAGAAAGTCCTAAAACAAGATAAACGGAATCTAATTCAAGGACAATCTTCCAATTTCTGAAGATCTAGGAGGAGGAGTTGTTGATGCTCACCAAGCTGGAAAGGGTTACAAAAGAATTCCTGAAGAGTTTTGACTAACAAAGATCACACTTAGAGCCTTCAGCAAGTCTTGTGACCCCATTTTGCTGCAATAACGTCAACTAAACAATTCTGGTAGCTGTTTATCAGTCCTGCTTGGAGGCATTTTAGCCCATTGCTATTTATGGAGAAATAGAGAAAAGTTCCCAAACTTTCAAGCACCACTGTAAATATTTAGAGGAACAACAAAATCATTAGGGTTTATTCTCTGGGGACCATCAGTGGTTAACAATCAATTCCAAACTTATCCAAATAATTTAATTCTAAAACAGAGTCATGATGCTAGCGTGTCTAAAAACCTTTCAATAAAAAGCAGTCACATTTAATCAAATTCAGTGCAACACAACATAACACATACACACACACTGGTAAACATGGATGATAAGGTAAAAGGTCAAACAGGCGTCCTTGAGCAAGACAACATTCACCAAACTGAGGGTGATGAAACCATGAGCCTTGGTTACCTGCCAGGTTGGTGCATATTCTAAAAGCAAAGGCATCACACGGATCAAAACGGATCCTTGTTTGCCCTCATGAGCAGCAACTTATCTCCAGATTCATAACAAAGCACAGGCTAACATTCAACAGACTTTTACTGATATGGCTGTAAGCAATAGGCATTCTGCAGTAAGCAGGATCACCTTCATGGCTAAATTCATTTCCCTACAGGAAGGAATGCAAACGACCTCTCGCACATGTTACATATGCAAGGTACAGGAAAGACACAACCAATAAATCCCAACAGGTAGGACAGTGCCCTTTAGGGAGAGCATATTCTCATCAGCAGTAACATTAAAGGTCAACATTGTGGTTTCATGTATATAACCTAGGTCCTAAGCAGTGTAAGTGTCACAACAGTAGGCTGATGTCCAGTGGCTGACAACACATTGCAGTTGTAAAAGCACTCTTGTACCATCGAGCTTCAGAGACCTTTTGGACTGCCCACATATTTTAGATCCAGATCTTGGTTGGCAAACGCATGAGAAGCCTGGAAGGGGACTCCAACAAATATGTTTGTGCAGTTTAACACATCCCCTAACATCCACTACAACTCTGACTGCCTGCAGAAATAGGGTTTGTTGTTTGTTTGTGCTTTTTTGTGTGCAATTTCACTAGTGAACAACCATCCTGACACTCAGCATGACAGTGCTCTCCTCTATTACGTCACCACATGCTATCAACGGAAACATGGCTTTGAGGGGGGGCAGGTCAATTGAACCTCGGTGACTAGTTAAACATGGCTGATACCTGCAGGTCTGCTCTGGGCATTCAGTTGTAAGTATAGTTTAATAAATACAGTATAGTCGACTATAAATATCTATGGCACAAGGGACCAGTGCAAAATACACAGCAATCCTTCTCCACAACATTCACCTCCTCCTGACTGTCTCACTTGTTGATGAGGAACTGCCTGAGCTCTTGGTTACAGTATAGGTGGAATGTGGATAACAACTCACACCCGCCCAATTCCACACTAATCTTTGTAACCCCTGTGATCTCTCTGAAGACATCTAAAGCAATTACATGTGAAAATGAGAACATCTGTTCTCAGTGTTTAAAGATCCTGGAGGACACCAACACGAATGAGGAATTCATAGAAACTATGCTGAAGAAAGAAGCAGAAACGTAGGATAAGAAGAGCTTCAGATCACATGTTGCCTGGGGATGGGTCATGCACGAGCAGATGCCAGACCCGGAGGCCTCGGTGAGTCATGAGGGGTGGGGCTCTCTGGCTCTGAGGTGCTGGATTCGTCGTCGTCATCGTCCGTCTGCTCTGAGCTGTGATACAGCATGAGGGCTTGGGTCTTATGGGTGATAGTGATTGTACAGGGGCCCTGGGCCCACGGCTCCCCGTCCACCTGCATGGGCATCTTGGAGCTCTTGAGAACCAGCTAGAGAGGGATGGATAACAGCCAACACTTGAGTATGACATACAGGATGATGTGTAATTCAGGGTCTTGCTTCCAATCAGTGATGCTTCTGTTCTGTGCTCTAAATAAAACTTGACCCACCTTTTACAGATTTGTGCCAGGATAGAAACAGACATTGAGTAAATCACAGAACCCATACGGATGGTACAGTATTCAGTATTCAGTAAGATCAGAGCGACTGGGGGGACTCCTCCTGTAGCCAGACCTGGGACAGGAGCATGTTATCACTGTGCTGATTCTCCTCTTCTTTTAACAACACTCTTTAAAAGTTTTGGAACTGAGGAGAGCACTTGCTTTAGTTGTGATGTGATGCCAAACATTCTGCCATTCTGGCTTGACAGATTGCTCCTTTGTCGTATTTTTCACTTCAAAATGTGCCAAACCTTTTTATTGGTTGACCAGTCTGGAATACAAGCAGGCCATTTTAATACCTGGACTCTTTTACTATAGAGCCATGCTGTTTTAGTAAGTGCCCAATGTGGTCTGGCATGGTCTTGCTGACATAAGTAAGGCCTTCCCTGAAAAGGACGTACAAATTACCCATGCCACATGCACTAACGCATGTGCAGCGTTGAGCTGTCTTGGATTAGATGTTTTCCAGGTCCAACTGGGGGAAAACACCAGGGAAGATCTGGAACACGCTTGCTAATCTGTCCTGAGAATGCCTCATGAGGACCTGGTAAATACTGCTAGGGAGAGGGACCTCTGGACTACTTTGCTGAATCTGCTGCCATGATGTGTTTTTTATTATTCTGATGTAAACCCCAAAAAAGAAATGCAGGAAATGGCGCCCCCAAAGTTTCTTCTTTTGTGACATGAATTAATGCTTTTGATAACTATGTACATTAACTTGCATCCTGCATCTTTTCTGTGTATCCTGTGGTTATCAGTGGTACATTCAGATAATAGTTGCAAACCATGTAGGTGCACAACATTGTGAGCCATCCTCTCCTTTCTTAAAGACATTTTTTTCATTTCAACCTTGAAACGCGCAGTGCATCATCAGTAGCTGTTTATTTAGCGTCCTTCTAGAGTGTGTAATGGTGGATTTGTTCACTAAAGTGTGTAAGATACAGAACGTAGAGAACAGAACAAGGTGGTGTGAAAACAAGAAGGGAAATGAGCACATGCACGTGCAAAGTGCTAATGCAAATCAGTTCAAATTCAAGTGCAGCTGACACCCACACGGCAGTGAAAATTAAATTAACTCCCTCATCGCCCTTCCTCATACCTTCTTATTGAAGTGAGCAGGAGACACTGTGAAAGAACTGTGTGTGTGTGTATTATCGCCTCACCCTGACAGTGTGGGCCTGTCCCAGCCGTAGAGGGTTGGCCAGCTTGACCTGGATCTGAGCACAGTGGAAGGAGCCAAACACACCCACCACCTCCAGCAGACCATCATCCAGCCTGCAGGGTGCAAAAGGAAAACAACACTGCTGCACACTGGTAGTTGCCACGGTAACAAGGAGCTTCCATCTGAAAATTATTTGACCTTTTTCGGACGAAATGTCGGTGCTTATCTTACCGTGTGGGGGGGCAGGGTTCATCTCCCATACCCTCCCAGAGTCTGCAGCCTCCACCCCAGTAGCCAATGTTACAAACTATGATGCCCTCCAAACTGGGCAGCGCAACCCTCTCCCCATCCAGCTCCAGCTGTGGGAGGAATGTGCAAACACACACACACACGAGATGGAATTTTGACACTAATGCAAGATGTCAGCTAAACATTTTACACTACTACTTCACTTCTAGAGTAACGGCTTTGTAACAAGCTGAGACTGTCCTAATGTGAAATTCAGGGCATAAATCTGATTCTTAGCCAGGAATACCACAGCTATTCACAACATGGGCTGTTTGATTGTCTTTATGAACTGCATATGTGAAAACAGAATGAGCATGGTGCTTCACCATGTGAAAAAAAAAGCTACTGTACCTCAATCCTCTTATCCAGATCCTTACATTCCTGGACTAAACAATCTTTGGTGCCATACAGGAAATATACAGCCTGAGGGAAGAGAAAAGTAGACGTTACTACAAACAGAGCGGAAGTAAATGAGATGTAAATTCAGGTGCAGTCACTCGCACACACAGTATTTTCATGTATTCAAATGAAGCGGTTCAGACCTTGTTGATGATGCGGCTGGAGAAGAAGGAGGGTGTTTTCTCGCGGTGTGCATGGAAGTTGAGCGCCATCAGAGCGTCGGGCCCCACGGAGAAGTAGTTGTTCATAGACAGAACCTGAGGAGGACGCGTGGTACATGTTTTATATGTAAGCATGTCTCACCTGTGCACGTAAATCACATACAATACACCAAAACCTCAACACAACAGAGACATCATACTCACCTTTGGTTTACGAAAGTAGAGGCCCTTTGAAGCTACTTGGACTTTCCACCTGAAAATCAGAGTTAGCAGAAACATATGAAATACAGATGCAGAATATTACAAACAAAGACTTTTTGAGAATTATAATATCAGAAGTTACATGCCCCACCTGTCCATTTTGACGACTTCGGCATCAAGGATGTTACGGAGAACTTGTTCCACAGGGATCTCTCTGGCATACCCGGCACCCCAGCCCAAAGTGTTGGAAAGGTCATTTCCTGTCCCCAGGGGCAGGATGGTCACCCTTGGAATAAACTGGTCCTGGCCCTGAGAGGAAAGTACAGGAGCAATGGTGGTACGCAGACAAAGATTAAATGCAACGTTGCAATGCTAAAAATGAAAACTCCCTCTGACTGCACAGAGACAGAGCTGCCTCACCTTCAGCTTCATAGCATCGATGGCATCCAGCACCCAGCCCACTGTGCCGTCACCCCCACACACCAGCACCCGCACGCTCCCAGGGGGAAGTAGAGTGCACAACTGGAGGGCTTTGGAGGGTGTCAGCTCAGAAAGGTCAAACACCTATGGGGGGGGAGATAAGAGCAAGGACTTGTTTCAGTCATGTTTTTGTGCAGAAAAGAAGACATAGCTGCAGTTCAACTATGAAAAATTACAACTCCAGGAAAAAAAAAAGTGGATTACAACAGAATTAGAGAAGCTGCAGACTGACCTGCACAGGGTTGAGAATTGTGCGAAATTCTCCCAGCAGAGCCTCCCCCATGTTGTTACCGCTACGTGTGTTAGCCAAGACCAACACTGGAGTCCAGCCACTGCCGCAGGAAAACGCCAGCTACACAAACATGAGCAACATAAAATCAGCATCACTTAAAAACAGCTCTGAGACACCACATAAAACCCACAGCGTGACTCCAGACAACCCAGATCACATCTTCTGCACCTTGCTGTACTCGTCGGGGTGCCTGCGGCGGAGCTTGTTCACGTGGTAGAGGTAGTGAGGAGGGATGATCAGGCTGTGGAACTCGCCCAGGTCACACTGGTCTGCATCCGCCAGGCTGTCCATGCAGTCGTCGTGCACGGTGGTCTGACACCACACACACCTGAAAGAGGGACATTAGGACACAAACCTGTGAGAATGCACAGCTGCAGTGGTTCCTACCCATCACCGTCACTCACCTCTGACCTGCAAAGGTGAGCAGGCTAATAGATTATTTTGTTTTTTTATGACATTATACCAGTTTGTGCTATCTCAGTAAGCAGCAGCTCATTACAGCAGATTAAAGACACATTAGAGAGAAATGCTGCTGTGTCATATATAACCATCTGTTTGCCTGACTATACCTTGTGGCTGCAAAAAAAAATCAAAACCATGTCTTTTTACGCACAAACGCATTTCACGCACTAAAGTGTGTGTCCTGCACCAAACGCTACCTGATGTCGCACAGCTTCGGCTGGGTCCCGCACTGCTGTTTGCATACCGCACAGTAGCTGGCGAGAGGGACATTTCCGCGGACCCAGCGGTGCTCCATGGATCCGTCAGGGCTGGAGGGGGCCATGATCTCTTTGCACGGCAGGCTCCGGTCGGCCGGGCGCAAGCACTGCTCGTCGGCGCACACGCCACAGCAGGCGCAGAAAGCCCCGTGCAGGATGTGCTGGGAGCAGACGCAGCAGTAGGTGGGCTTGTTGAACAGGTCAGTGTAGTGCCAGCCGTGCTTGCTCTTGCGAAAGAAATCCTTCATGTGCGTTTTGCGCTTGGAGCGCTGGGCGCTGCACCACAGGGTGATAATGACCGGGACGATGACGGCAAGAGAGGTCCACAACAGCAGCGTCCACTCCTCCCGGGAGCCGCAGTCGTCCCGCACCTCGCCCCCTTCCTTGCACATCGCTGCTGGACGGTAGGGCGAGCGATGGGTGATGCTAATGAGCGGAAATCAGTGAAAAGGAAACAACAGTGACGGTACACAGGACGCCCGCCACGTTACCTCTGCGACATTCATGTTTACACACACCGACAGAAAAGTAGCGCGAATTTCAGGTTAAATATAAACACTTTGATGAGTAAAATAGCTGGAAACAAACAGACAACGATGTGACGATGAGCACACGAGCTAACCAGCTAACCTAGCATTCAGCAGAGAGTTTTTACAGGTCAAGAAATGTATGTTCACCAGCCGGGGAATGCGCATGCGTGAGAGTCCACAGCGCATATGAGGAAGTGTATTACGTATTTATTACGTAAAGGAACGTAAAGCAACACCACGGCCCGAGATCAGCATTTTCCTGAAGTAAAAATACACAAATATTATACTTTAATATTGAAATACACATATTTTTACAAGTAGATTTTGCTAAATGACCTCTGTCGGAGGAAAAATGGTGCTCATTACTCCTGTACTTCAGTAAATACATCTATAATTTAAAAATACTTCAATACTAGCTATGCACGCTTACAAAGCAAAGGAAATATCTGTTCTGCAGAAAAAATTCTGCTATATAAATGTTCTTTTCTTACTTTCTTCTTTTGATAATATATTGAAACAAGTAAAATTCTCATTGGTGCCGTCAATTGGAAACCAGTCAAAAGGAGTCCCAAGATGCTACTTTTGTAAGAGTTTTTTAATACTATTTATTCATATAACCTTATTACACACCCACTGTATTCATTACTCTACTAGTAGGATTATCTGAAGTGAACCACCACAGGCATCTGGTCAGAGATGGAACTGGAGATGATTATGGTTCAGGTGATTTATTGTTTAGATGCCACCGGTCAGCATACGACACTGTGTCATGTGGTTCTGGAGGAAATAACAGAAATATAAAGAAATACTATACATACGATAATCAGTTATTATTACGGTATTACTGCACCATATGAGCAGATTGAGGGTTAAATTATTTGCATTGGCATCTAAACTTCTCCATAAACGAGGGATAACATTGTGACATAATAATGAATAATGAAGAACCATCATCAAATTACTACATCTATAATCTATACATTGTCTATACGGGGTTAACTCTACACCAACCAGCTTCAGAAAAATGAAAAACGGTGAATGAAGACAACATTAAACATAAAGGAAAGCATTAACGATTAACTAAATTGAGGAGGAAACCGCACTGGCGACACTTAAACTACACAATATCTTTAATATAAATATGATCAACGTCTCTCAACTCCTCATTTATACACAGAAATTATGATAAAGGCAATACTCACTCCACTGTGCAGCATACTTAAAATGACTTACACTGTCCACCAGAGGGCACCCTTTCTACACACCGGCCACTTTATTAGGTGCCTGTGTACACTCTAAAGACAGCAGATTTGCCATTAATTCAACTTTTACAAGATTACAACTTCTCAGTTTATATATTTAAACTGCCAGAAAGGTTATAAATCTACTATATATTTATTATTGAGGTCATAGCAGGTGGCGGAGCCGTACTGGAGTGCATTATATTAGGAGGTGTTTGTAATAACGGGGGCAAAAGTTAAAAATATTAAAGCTTAAAGCTCCAACTCGTTATTTTTAAATAGTAAAATTACAAATAATTATCTCTTAAGAAAAAAGACTGAGGATCAAATGTGAGACTGCCCCGTTATCTTTTTGTTGATGTTTAAGCGAACCCGGAAGTAATGACATTATACATCTAAAACACTTTTATCATCTTTGATTCTGAGCTCCTGATGTGCAGGCTGCTGCTCCACGGGACGCATGCGCTGTGGGGTGCGCGTCGCGAGTGTATAGCGTGTTGGATAATAACGCTTATCATCAAAGTGTGCACGGTACTTGACCCAACGCAGGAGGGCAGCAAGAAGCGGAAACAGTGACGCGCAGTGACGTTTTGCCTCGGACGTCACTGGCAGCCCTACAGCAAATAAATCCAACTGTGGAATAAATAAAACATGAAAACAAATCGCCACTAATGTGGTAACTAAGTCACATATTTCACTTTGTTACTCTTATCCAGAATCTACTGATTGTTTTTGTTCAGGCTGTAACCTGGTCCCTGTGTTAACACAGTCATAATCCCATAGCATAACGAGAGGCTGATTAAAAAAGAGGATGATCCAAACTGAAACTGGAGAAGGTTGAGATATTTTGAGACTTTTAGTCCCTGCTACAGGTCAAGCTCACACTTACTATGTTGCGACACAACACTGTCTTTCATTAGGTTGTCCCTGTCCCTGTCCCTGACTGGTCAGTGCCGGTTTCAAGCAAAGCCTTTGTTAGTTCAATCAAAAAATGACCCTCATGACATAATCAGGGGTATTTTCTCAGACTCGATTTTCTTAGTCCTTTCAGTGACACAGAATACATTATTCATCTGTTTAGAGAGGATTAGTAGTTTCCTCTTGACCTTCATGTGTAAAATCTGTGGGATTTTCCCTTTGAATTTATAGAATGTATTTATATCATTGTGTTGTGTAGCAAACGTGTGTTACTTTATCAATTCAGTTCAAAACATTGATGTGTATATACTGAACGTATATCATTCTTCCTGGCAGATCCTCTCAACTTGAGGTCTCTCCACAGATGTGCTATGGGGTTTAAGTCTGGGCCTTTGCTGAGCCACTAAGGGTCAGATACTTTCTGTGATGCAGCTTTTAGTTCATTGCCACCCTGAACACTGAAGAGTCAAAGCATCAACCTGCCATCAAGCTGGTTTTCTGGAAGAACTTCTCTGTATTTAGCTGCAATCATCCATCTTCCAGCTCTGACCAGTCTCCCTGTGCCTGCTGCTGATAGATGTTTTATACCCTCAAGTTTCATGGACCACATGCAGTGAGGATTTTGAGACTTTAAATACCTGAATCTAAAATATGTTCAGTCAATTCAAATGGCTACATTTGTAAAGTGAACATAATTGGTTCTGAATAAATTTCTTATTATTTGAATTCGTGTGTAGATTTATTGGCAAAAAATTGTTCTTTGCAGTTGCAGTAAAATGTGCAAAAAGCAGCCTCAGCAGTGACGCTTTTCCTAAACGCCTGTGTTTGCGCCGCCATCTAGTGGACAACCTCTTCCCTGCCTCAGTGAAATATGTGCTGTAATTGCTTCTCCCCATTATTGTTGCAATTTGAAATGTATAATATGAATCTACATAAATTATGTTTCTATATGAGTAAACGTGTGCCCAGTGTCATATATTTAAAATACGTCCTCAGTAACGTGGGCAGGTATGTGACAGTTTGTGGGTGATGTGCAGGAGGAAGAGGAGGAGAATTACCCCCACCCCCTTCTCCCCCCGCACTGGACTCCTGTCAGGACCTCAGAGCAGTGAAGGCTCTGGTGGGGAAAAAGGCGAAGAAGATGAAGAGGCTGGTGGTGTTTTTGCTCTGCCTGGTCCTGCTGACCATTCACACCGGTAGGAAACTCTGGAGGATTTACCTGAGGAGAACAGTTCGCTGACATGATGAATTATGGAGTGAACTTTTAATCAGCAGAATACTTTCCTGTCCTCTGCACACTGGTTTTGTAACAGTGAATGAGTCAGTATGTTCAGGTCAGATAAGGAAGACACGGCACAGGAGAAGTAGGAACAGTGGAGGTTATTTTGTGCATGAAGTTAATGGATCTTTCTTTTGTTGCATGGCTGTATTTATAATAATAATAATAATAATAATAATAATGAATACTTTATTGATCCCCTTGATGCTGATTTTAAAAAAGGGAAATGATGTTTCATTCCATTGGTACTTTTGTAATTTCTACATCTAACAACTTTTCCTTTGCAGCAATGTAACTATTGCATTTCCATGTATAACTGATTTATTCTTGCTTCAAACAGCAAAATGTAACGGCACACGTTTTCCTTGTTCTCTGGAAATCTAAAACTAGTCTTTGTTATTGAGATAGCTGGAGAATGTGTGTGTGTGTGTGTGTGTGTGTGTGTATTTTGCCACGTTGCTGTGAGGGTCCATGCTGCAGCAGGAGCAGCAGCAGCGGCAGCTCTGGCCTTGTCTTGATAGAGGCGGGTTCATTTCCGCAGCAGCTCCTTCAGCAGGAGAGGAAGAGAGAGTGAGCCTGGCTGCTCGCTGGGGTCACGTGCAGCACGGGCCCGACTCCCTGGGGAGCAAGGAGGATGAATGGGCACTTTGTTACCTTCCACCAAATACCGTGCCTCCCAGTACAGGCCTGGGCTGCAAGAGAGAGAGAGCGGGAGACAGAGACAGAGAGCCATTGCTCTGCAGAGGACACTGTGTATATGTGTGTGTGTGTGTGTGTGTGTGAGAGAGAGCAGCTCCCTTGGGGCTGGTGTTGGGGGAATAAACAGCCTCACATGGACTAGCTAAACACATCAGGTCAGCCACAGCCCACCAGCAGCAGATAGTGGTGAGAGGTTTATTCATGGCTCTGAACACAGCTTTCAGTGAGAGGAATTTTATCCTGGTTAGCCAATATTCAGCTGGTGTGTTTGTAACAAAAACAAAATAACTCAGAGGCAGAAGTTAAACTCTGAGTAGACAGTTCTAGTACCTGAGTGTCTTCTAACACGTCTACAGGACACAAACAAAACATATTCAGACATATTCTTTTATCTCTTTTATGCGAAAACCTGATCGAATCTTTTCTTTCTCAGCACCAGTAAAAGTGGATGTCAACATTTTATCTCTTTGCAGTCAGACTCTTATCACTGTCTCTCCCTCAGATGCCAGCCCTATCATCAAGGAGAGCTTTGCTAAGCAGCTGCTCCGCAGCAAGAGGCAGAAGCCCGGCTACCCAGACGAGCCAATGAGGGTAAGGTTCAGTCAGAGCAAAGAGCAGAGTTTAGGTGGAGAATGATTTGTCAGTATATTGATCATACTCATTTCGGTAGCTTTCTGGTTAACACTTTATTTTAACCCCCTCTAATTAGCATTTATACTCAGTTTACTGTTCACTTTTTATTCTTACTCTACTGCTGTGGCACCTGAATTCCCCCCTGTGGTGAATCAATAAAGTGTTACCTTATCCTTATCTTACGTTATATGAAAGCACAATAATGTGCCTGTTACTATGCCTGATAAACTATTCTTATCCTCAACAGCAGACAGTGGAGAAGACTATGATAGAAATGTCCCTTGTATTTATATGACATATTTTAAACAGAAATTATTGACAAAAGGTATTCAGAGTGTTGCTCTGGTACTGTTAAGGCAACATCTTTCAGAAGCATTATAAAAGAAAACAAGGCTGTTTTTAATAGTGCTGTTCCACTGGACCCTTAAAGGTGTTTTACAGAAATTAAATAAAATATAATATAGATAGAGAAATACACACAAACTCATGAAGAAATTATGAAAAAAGGAACCAGAAACATAAAACATGTTCCAGCAGAGCCGCTTATGAATTAAAAGCAGCTTTACACAGGTGAGTCTTGCAGTTAGAAACCCATCTGCAGAGGAGGGTTGAGCATTTAATGTCCATGGGGAGAGAGTTCCAGAGGGTGGGGGGCAGCTATTGGGAGAAAGGTTAGTCTGTCAGCCCAGGTTTAGTCCTCTGGGGGGGGGATGGAAAGAAGATCTGAATCAGCTGAACATAGCTGTAATCGTTTTTGAGTATATATAGTGACTGAAACAAGTCTTATTATTTTATAAAGCATTTATTAACAGTTCATACACATGTACAGGCAGTTTATTTAGTTGAAATCTCAAAGAAATCAAATGATTCTGTATGATTATATTATATAATACTGCATTTTCAAGCATTTATTATCTGTTCATACCATACACAGATATTATATAAACATGCAATTATATTAATCTGTATTTCATATGGGGGGGGGGTGCATTACTTTAGCATATACAAAGCATGGGTGCTATAAATATACAGGGTTAGTAACAGTTAATGACAGAGTATTGTATATTGAAGTATTACTGCTTTGTGACTGTTTTTTGTACTGCATTATATTTACAACTATTTAATTTGTTTTGTTGGTTGTTAATTATGATGTTAGAATTTAAAATTTGTAAATAAAAAAACACATCATTTAAATATTAATTGTATACCACGGTCATTAGAGAATTAGAGGTAATTTTAGCTGAACACATTTTGTCCTCCTTTACATTTACAGTAAACTGTGTCAATCTGAATATTAACCCTCAACTCACATTGGAGGCGTCCATCACTTGGCATTCCCCTCTAATGGTTAAAAATCACCAGGCTTTTTTATTGAATACCAACCCATAATTCACCCTAATCACCCTTTGTCACTGAGGAAAACACCTAAAACAGTTGTACATATCTCTCTCCATGCCTCTGCTCTGAATGCATGTTTTCATGTCCCAACAAGCAGATCAATAAATACAGTAGATCTGAGTCAGAGGAGTTTTATTATGACTTGGTGATTCCCCCTTGTGCATGCATAGATTTTCATTTCTGCAAATGAGGGTAGTCACAAAAGTGTGTCCACGTTTAGCTGCTTTCTGCTGTTATTTCTTTTTTTTAATTCATTATAATGCACATCTCTTCCCAGGAGCATCTGCTCCATATGCAGGCTCTGGATCAGAGGGCCCAGGAGACAAACCTGGAGCACTGGCTCAACCCTCACTGCTACCCTCGCTGTGACAGGAACTATGGATACCCTGTCTAAAGTTGACAAAGGTTGGCCCTTTCACTTCAGACCCCGAACGTACAGTGGATTCTCGTGCCTGCACAGCAACAAATCAATTTTAATAACAAGACACCAGCACAGTCCAAAATCATTTCACACAGTTATCCCAACATTCACGATGACAGATTTTATCGGTTCAGAACCAATGTTCACATTTCAAAGGGACTCACAATACTTCATCAACTCTTCATTCCCTGATGATGTTTGTCTTTTTCTTGTTTGCACACTGGACTAACTGTTTCTGTGGTTTCTCACTGTTGTTGTGTTACCTCTCTTCCTGTTTTTTTGTGATTTATATCACGACTGTTTGGCACAACAGGAAATCTCTGAAACCTGTGAAGCAGCTTCAGAGCCAATTTTTTTTCTTTCTTTTTTTTTTTTTTTTTTTTTACAAGATATGAGAATATTTCAGTGTTCAAATCATTTCAAGCTCAGAGTGATGCAAAGACAGTTTATTCAAATGGAGAAGTGAGTTATTGGCATGAAAAGAAACGATACCAGAAAAAAAGAGTCTGTTTAATGAAACAGGATCAACACGTTTGAAAAAATGGTACTACATAGTCAGATCATTTTAATCTGAAATCAAATTTGAATAATGGGTTTGGGAATATTACTCATATCATATGAATGAATAAGATTTATAATAACTCATGTGTTTCTGTCTAACTGGACAATTCTATTTGACTTTACTTTACCATTTCCAGCACCTACAATTATTCTGCATGTATTATCTAAATTATTTTTGACTTTACCTGATAAATTCCCACTTCTGAACTGTTTCTGATCTTTTTGTGTCTTCTACAGTGAAGGACCAGGAGTGACAACATGGACTCCAATTTAAGGATTAAAAAACCTTCTCTCCTTCTTTTTTTCTATATTTCTTCATAAATATATAATGACCATGTGAAGATTGCTGAATAAATGGTCATGCAAATCTGATTTCACCATGGTACAGCTGTGTACTTTGCTTTGTTTCCTGTGCTTTCTGCCTTTCTTTTCTAAGTTGTGAAACATGTATGATCACAGAGTGAATACAATGAAAAATAAATCAAAATGCATGACTGTCTGGGTCTTTATTATTATTATTATTATTATTAATAATATTGTTATTATTATTATTATTGTTATTATTATTATGTAAGCTGTCATTCTCGTCAGTGACATAAGGGATTTACCGCCTCAAATCTATCTATATGACTTATAAATGACACAGGTCGATGATGTTCTGGCTGCAGCTAAACTTTCATTTTTAACATGTTCATACCGCTGTTTGGCCCAGTGTCACTTTTTGATTGAATCACCTTTCAGAATAGACCACGATCCAAGTCTGGGATCACAATTTTCGCCACGCAGCAGACCACTACACTTTTTATTATGTCATTTTTGAAGTTCTATACAAAAAAATATAATAATAATAAATTTAAGAAATGATCCTCAGACTCACATATTTATGTCGGTTATATATGTCGGTGTCATTAATCAGGCAGGCATTTAGATTTTTCTTGTGGCTACAGGAGCAGAAATATGCTTATTTTATATAAGCCCATAGCTTATTTAAACTTGCTTTAAAACATGTATTTTAAAATCACGTGATTGCGACGCTGCAATTACAGCTATTAATGCGTTTTTAGATATGTGGGTCTGTAGATTTTTACATATGGAATTAAACAAAATAAATAAATAAAAACTAATGACAAACATAAAAAAATATAATAAATGTTAAATATTACGATAAATGAATAATATGATTTTTCCCGCCATACTGTAGTCTATTCAAAAGACTTGAAGTTTAACGTGGCCTCCAGACATGCGCACAACAGCGTGTCTGTGGGTTTATGCAGCGCTGACGTGGGTTCAGGCCTGTTAAATCTGCAGACGTATTAAGGCCTTTCACCTCTTCTGTCAATAGAAGACATTCTTAATTAGCTTGTAGGAATTAAGAATGTAACAGTTACTGAGGTCATTTAAATGTATTTGTTTCAAAAAGGGGGAAATGACTGAGGCGGGTTAGACTGTGGACTGCAGGCCTGGTGCTATTCCAGGTTTGGATAAACAGGTTTAAGCGCTGCCACCAAAGAGCGTCTAAACGGTTCAAGGCCGAAAGAGCCGTGATAAATAAAACTGGAAAATTCAACACAAGCAAATGAGAAAAAATGTGTTTATTGAAAAACGTCTTAAAAGCAATTTGACACAAACTGTTATCTCGTTACATCAAAGCTTCATGAACGTTTTCTCAGAAAATGTAAAATATAAGCTATGTTAATGCAGTTATATGCGCCTTGGGAAACACTTAAAGTGTCCTTGTTGAATTTATTAATTTAGCTTGACAAAAGTCTTTAAACACAACAGAAAGGATTATTTCTTAATACTTTTTTTTTAATTCAAAGTGCTTGAGTAACATTTTTAAATATGAACCCCATTGAACTGAACAGAACATCTTCAGTCAAATCAATTCAAATTACAGAGAGAAATTCCCATTAACTGAATCACTTCTTGCAATTCTGAGCGGAAGCCAGACGATAAGAGAGCATGAAAAAATACATTCTAGTTAGTTATATTTGCAAAATAGTAAGATTTATAAGCTCTGTACACAGAGTAACCACTTGCTGCAAAGGAAACCAATGCAAGATATGAAATGGACTTCATTTGATTTAGTAAATACATTAAATAGATGTCCAACTTTATAATATATATATATATATATATATATATATATATATATGTACACATATGCACATTATGTAATTTGCCTTTATACATTACATACAAAACTGCTCTGTTTAATAATCACACCATTCTATAAACTTCACAATGAGTCTGATGTAAGTCAGAGAAAGCGTGGCATGAAGAACGCAGTAAACCAATCATCTTTTTTCTTTGAAGAAGCCTTTAGCCGTGCTGCTCTCCCTGATGGTGACCGTCAGGAAGTTGGTGGTCACGTCCGTCACCAGGATCTTTTCCGCGTTGCCCAGAGACGGCCTCCACGTCACTTCATCCAAGTCGTCATCGAACCTTGTCGGGGACGGCCTGTCCAAGAAGTACGGCTTTTCCATCTGTGAAAGCTCAGCAGGATGATTCAGACTCTGACACGGTTTGGGCTGGTGTTTGAAGTGTGTGGGTGCCAAGCAGCTGGAGCCATCCTTAGTCCTGTTTATGTCCATGTCTATTCTGTGTGGATGCAGGCTGCGGTCTGAGTAGAGCTGCTTGTAGGAGCTTCCACTGGAGAGCCCCTGGTTGTGCATATGGTGATGGTGGTACTGGTGGTGATGATGGTGGTGTTTATGGCTGTGACTGTAGTTCTCTGGATGTCTGTGGGCCACTTTGACCAGCCTCATCTCTTCGTCCCCCTTGAGCTTGGCCAGTTTGTGAGGACTGAGGCTCATCTGCTCTTCTGCTCTCCTCTTGTGGGCCTCAGAGACAGCAGGGCTGAATCGAGGCTTAGGCTTTGGGCCTCTTTTTTTGGGTAAGAGGATGAGTCCATCTGGACTGGTGCGCTGCTGATGCTCACGGGTGCTGAGTTCTGGCGGCCGAACACGTACGCTTTCTCCACGATTGACTGTGCTGGGTGGGAAGATGGTGGGAACAACAGCTCTCAGGCCCTCTCTGGCCCTGGGGGTGACAATGGGCTCTGGAGCTGGGTAGGTGATGTGCATCCCTCTGGCTGCCTCACCCCTGAACTCATAGGCCTTCCCTTTATCTTTAGCCTGAGCCTTTAAGAAAGTAAGAAATGAGAGGTAAATTATTATTCAAAATATAGTAAAATTGAGACTGTTCCATACCATTTTTACAGGCCTTTTTCCCAGCAGGCATTTTGACTTGTGCAACAGTGAGTCAGAATTCACAATGACAGGAAACTGAAGCAACTAATGGAATTCTTCCATCATTAATTTTACTACTTATACTTTTTTCTGTTGTAATATGTCAAAATTTGTCCCATGAAAAGGGTCTATTTACAGTTGTCATTACTGTCTATGCATATTTAAAAAATGTGAATAATTAATGGTATACATACATCAGCAAATGATTCCTGTCTGTTATCATTATTCATTAGTGAATAATTTCACTGCCCCATTTTTTAACAACAGTCCTGTCAACAGAGATTCTGATATGTAGCGGTTATAGATAAACTGTGGGTTATCAAGTCATTTTCACGGTTCGCTGTCCTGAAAATTTAAAACCTCTTGCTTTTACTGACTGAACCAGCAACATTTTTTTCCATCTGAGTTTAAAGTCAGGACTGATTTTACAAAGAGATCGAAGACTAAAACCACAACTATAAATAAACAGGACTGAGTGTTTGTTAATCTACTCAAAACACTCTCTAACGTGTCATCAGTTCCTCGTTATAGCTAATACACAAACTCAACACACACCCGTTAACGGAAGCTGCTTTAAATATGCATAGTTTACAGGATCTCGGATCCCTGTGCATTTGCCTGAAATACAATTAAGCCGAAAATAAATTAAAAGCTCTTTAAGTTAAAATGGTAAACCACACCTCATGTCGTATCATCCCACAAAACATACACGCGAATTTGACATGAGTCAAAAAGCTCAACTTATTAAACCACTAAATTTACCTTGAGTAGGAATGTTTTGGGTTTCGGCCCTCTCTTTTTGGGCCCATACAGCTCCCGTTCACGCTCCCTGTGAAAAATATAGCAACAGAAAACAATTTGAGTGTCACGGGAGCAAAGTGCAGCGAGGAAACCGTATATTTATTGGACGTGTTAACTGGTTCTGCCCATAAAGGCCAGCCCAGACATCTTACTTCTGTTCAAAAGCGGCAAACAGGCGGGAGTCCAAAATATTCTCCTCTGGTTCCCAAGTGCTGTATCTGTAAATTCAAACACTGGGTTAGATTGAGGAAGCGAGCGCTGACACACGCTATGTGGATGGTCACGGCGTTAGCCTGCGAGCTAAACTCTCCATCGTGCCGTAACACCTCAGTTTTAATCCGGCTGTGTCGCTAGCTTTGACGAGCTAACGACGGCCACAGCCGACACAGTAACGACACCAACACCTCAGCCGTGGGTTCACATCATGCAAGAGACACAACGTAGCGGGACTTACTTGGGAGACCAGCCCTTCCATTTCACTAGGTATTCAATCCGACCCTGCATGCCATCAGAAACAAACAGAATTGACTTCGTTAGCGTGCAGGGTAACAGTGCTGTGTCGCTACACTTTATTGAACGCTGGAAGAAACGAGCACGTTACGCCTCACACCTACCTTCCTTATCCTCCGTTTGATGATAGACTCGGCAGCGAACACCCTCTCCCCGACGGCAGACAGCTCCATGTTTACTCCAGTGCTATCTACCGTTAGCTTGGTGGACGCTAACGTTAGCAGAGCAGATATTTTTTCTCCAGTCCCAGCCACTCTGAATTCCCGACAGACCATAATACTCCCTAACAGAATGGACGTCAGCGCAATTTTTACAGTGTTGCTAAGGAACCACAGTCGGTGGAACCTCTATCAGAGCTGCTATTGGTCCAGCCGTTGCTACGTGCTTGGGTTGCTAAGTGAGGGGAGGAGCGTGCGCTTGTGTGAATTCTTTTGCGGGGGGGGGGAAGGGGGGATGGTGGCTTTTTTTCTCCCCGCGCACCGAGTGAATCATTTCGCACAAGTTATGTGAGATATTCAAAAATGCACGTGGTATCAAAAGATAGTGTAGTTACACGCGTGCGACGGTGTCACCGCGCGAGCACAATAACTAGGAAATAACATCGCCTTTATGCGACAGAGCGAGAAACAAACGAGCCGCCTCTCATTTTCGTATAGTCTATCCAGCAGCGTATTTATCAGCTAATGCCGTAAACGCTCCTGGCGAAGTGTTGTTATATTAGTGAAGAAACCCATAACGTTCGTGTGATGTCGATGCAAATGTGCGTTTCGCTCGCATTCATTTCGTTTGTGTTTGCCGTGTCAGGAAAAACATAGACAGGCATCAATGCTAATTCTTATGAGGCAAAGTTAAGCCTGTTTACATTCCTGTTATTTCATGTAAACACGCACCGTAAGGTGACATTGAAGGCACACTTTGGTCTATTTATTTGTCGCCTTTATTTAAGCTGGGGCGCTTTAGTTTAGAATAAATTCGCACTGGGCTATGGATTTAATTCAAAGACCTGCAGATCATGTTAAACAGAGATGTGGGTTAATTATTGGTCACCTGAAAAAAAAAACTTTCACCCGGTGAAATAGCAAACTGCCCACATGTGATTGATTTACCTATAAAATATTAGCAATTGCTACGAGACTGTTTACATGAGCCACAACAAGGTAGAAACGATAAGCTGATGCATTGAGGGCAACTGTCAGGAAACGTTTTCATATTTTCTATATATGATGAGGGTTCCAGCAGTGTCTAATTCATCTGTCCAGTAAAACAAGAAAACAAGCTGCGATCTGTTTCGGATGCTTTCTAAGTCGTTAGCAGCTTTTGTATGTTTGTTTTTCCTGGTAATATTACTCACATAGGCTAAATGATCTGCAGATGGGGAAGTAATTTGTATAGGCTTTGATTCAACAGTGAGTTGTTTTTAATACACCAACCAAACCATTTAGACTTCTAGGAATGAATCACCAGAAGAAAAAAACAACTAAATAATATTTTAGCTTCTTCAAATCTGGGTTCTAGCTAGATTGATCTACAGAACAAATGGATCTCAACAGATCATATAAACATAAGCTTTTCCTCTTATTGTGAAAAAAGCGACGTGACTGCGCCTTATGAGTCAGCTTATTCAGCTTTTTTCTTTTTCGACAGGTTGATTATTATTATTATAGTATTATTTTATATTATTATTATTATGATCATTATTATTATTATTATTATTACTGTTCAGGGCCACAAGCACATGTATATATATATATATATATATATATATATATTTAACAAATAACTGCGAATAATAAAATAAATATTTAACAATATATTATTCCTTTTACTGTAAAGTAGAATACAAATATATAGCCTATCCGTTCTTTGTTCAGTTTTAAAAATAAATGTTCGTTCTTGTTTAATTCATTTGATTAATTCATTTTAATTCAATCAGCTGGGGATGAAAACAGACTAATTAAGCGAACAACAAGATTTAGATAAAGATATAATAAGAATAATCTGTCTGATAATAAGATCATCTGGACTCAGACCTTTTCCAGCCTCATCGCTCAGACATATTAATAGCCTACAATGACTGAGGATTAATGTTAGCACAGATTAGTCTATTCTTCTTCTTCTTATTATTATTATTAATCATTTTTTTTTAATAATAATAAATCTCTTACATGACCGACGGCGACAATCGGGTTCATTTTAATTTGTCTATGCCACATATCAAATGATAGTTTATTCAGAATATAGCAAATGTAAATAGGATTCAAATGATTCAAATGATGAGATCAGAGGATCAATTAAACTGTACATAAAACATATAGAATAATAGATATTTTGTTTAAACAGACGTTTCCACCTGTCTGCTGTGGATGAATACAGCACGACTGTATGTTAGACACTATAGGTTTCCAACCACACTGATTTCTAAATGTTTATGTATTGAAGTCTGTTGGGAAATCTTCAGCAGGATGAAACTGGAGATGTGACGAAAAGCTTTGATGTGAACAGCTCGGATTAACTCAGGGAGTAACAAGTGGGGCCGGAGTCTGTTGTCTGTATTTTTTTTATTGTATTAACTGAACACAGCGATCAAGAAAAAGAAGAATTCTGTGGATTATGTGCAACAGGTATCATATTTGTTTTAATTAGCTGCTGTGTTTGGAGACGTATCAATGTTTCACGACGAAGAAGCCACAGTTACCTTCGTTAGGCTACCTAGTTAGTGTCGTTTCTCTAAACAAACCTTTTTATCAAATGGATCAGTTTAAACTCCTGCAGGCTGGTTTGACACCATGCGTTTAAGATAAGAGATGATAAGAGACAGTGTTGGATCAGTCACTGAGTAAAGACTGTGGACATGTCTTCAGTTTAAATTACGCGTGAACGTGAAGACTGTCCACATACAAACTGTTTTATATAGTTATAGCGAGTAAGTGTCTGCTACAGGAACGAATACCACAGAAAGAGAGTAAATCCATTCACATCCCAACTGACAAACATTTTATTGCTGGAGGACATACTTTCCATAACGCTTTACAGTAAAACATGTAATCATAATAAGTGCCAGGGAGGACGTCGGAATCCTTTAAGGTGAATAAATCTGACGTCGCTGCTTTCAGAAGCCTACACTATTTATTTCTTAATGAAGGAAGCCATCTGTCTGACGATACCATTTCATCACATCTGTAGTGTTTCACCTTATTTTGGAGCACAGAAACACTCGGCAGACAGAAAACGGGAAGATGGGCGCACCTCAGACTCTGGATGCGATTGGTCTCGGCGCGCCTGCAGTGCAGCAGCGCTGCCGCCGTTAAAACACTATTGGTTGGCTTGTATCTGGGCAAGACGCTTGTTCCCGGTGCGCGCACAAACAGGGAACCCCGGCCGCCGCACAAAGACGCCACTGTGGATAAAAAACAGTAATATGGAAAAACATAAGATAGACAGTGGTTTTAACACTCGCTGTCCCAATTAAGGCAGATATTTGTTGTGATAATTAATGGTTGCTATGAAACAACGAATATCAAAATCAGGTATTCCTCCCTTCTCTTTCTCTGGTTTACCGTACCTGCCAGGTGCCAGTTTAAGATGTCAACTTACTCGCACTCAAAGCATGGAAATGTGACAGTTTCAGGTTTCAGTCACAGCTGATGCATTTGCTACTGATTCTACACGGGGATTTATTTCCCTAAGTGTCAGACACAAAAGGCTGCTGTGTGGTAGCTGGAGAACACTGAATCAAGCGAGCAGTGCAGATGCGCGCACGCTGTTTTTGTCTTTGTGCGCGCCATGCGCAAATCTCCATTTTACTACACACCTTAAACACCATAGCTGACTGGATCATCACGCTCCCACAAAAGCACATGCCCTTATGTTGATCCAAGAACCCAGCAGTGTCTTTACAGCTGCTGAATCATGCGGACTAAGTCATCACTGACGCACCAGTCACCGCTGGATGACTTGGGGATGTAGTCACTTGTTTGTTTGTCACTATAACTGGATGGAGCTGGGTGATCCCGACGGGTTAGTCACTGTGGATGAAGCTGTCGCCGTGAGCGTATAGCGGTGTTTTCCTGTCTTAAATTACTGGCACCCACACACTATGTCACGGTTCACACTGTGGAAAAGGACTGTGTCGGCGCAACAGGCCTACTCGCGCCTTAATGATTGCGCTTGTTGTAAATGTCACATTAAAGCTTCTGTCCTTAATCAAGTCGTGTGACGTCATTGATAAACCTGATATTACGTTTAAGAGGTGAGATTCACTTACCTTTGAGTGCATCTGTTTTGTGGGGGGCGGGGGGTGAGGAGAGGCTATGGTTTTGCGCATAAGGAAACTCAGCAGCAGTTCTTTGAGACAAACTATTCCCTGATTTTAATGTGTGATTTTGGAAAACAGCAGCCGACATGGGAGTTGATCCTGCTGTCAGAGAACATTTAGGCCTGACTGAGTCGTGCGTGCACAAATTCAGCGTGCGCTGCCAGTTAAGAGGAAGAAGAAAAAAGGTGGATCACGCAGAACACTTGTTATTTCACAATTTTATCTAGCTCTTGTTTCCTTTTATGAATTACATAACCAGCACAATGAGAGATTGGCAGGATTTTACCTTCATGCACACACAAGTTATGTGATACTTTGAGGAACTAATGTGGGTCTTAAATCGCGCAGGGAATTTCCCGCTGTAGCTTGTTTGTTGAACACTAGTTAAATTTATTTCTCGCAGCAGCAGCTACGAGGCGTTTTTAGAGAGCAGAGTAGAGGCAGTAAAGAAACTGGATGGAGCAAAAGAGGGAAACAGCCATTTTCTGTCTGGTCGCTCACATTAAGGCGCACAGAGCGCAGGTTTATTGGCGGGGCTGCAGCGGAGGACAGACAGGGGAGCTGCCTCCTCTGTCACTGTCGTCGAATTACACCGCGCCTCAAAACGAGTCGTGTTCGCATCGCCAGAAAAGGCGCATAACAATCGTTTACCCACAAAGCAGACAGCACACATGTTGTAAAAAGAAGCTGTGTTTTTGGAGCTTTAGCTACGCGCCAGGAGAGAACCGCGCTCATGTGCGCATTTTTCCTTTAAAAAGCGCCATTCAGTTGTTCAGAGGAACCGCAGCCGGCTGTCTCACATGTAACCCCATGCACGGCGGAAATATAAGAAACAGGAAACCTTGGATACATGTAAATAATAGCCTATGACAGTAAAAAAGAAAAAACGAACCTGCAGGTCAAGCGAAGAAATCAGTCACCTCCTGCTGCGTCTCCCAGCAAGACAGGAGGATTTATTCAGGAGACATCTGACAGGAACACCTGTTCAGGTCAAAGTTATGAGCCGTAAACCAGCAATATTCTCTTCAACGACACTGGATTGTTCGTTAAACCATATGTGTATGGTCTAACAAACAGAAAGTAAAACAAGCTTTTCGTTTTTTTTCCCATGAATGAAAACATCGTTTAAGTTATAAACTATATTTAAAGCGATTCTAAGCGCCATAGTTAATGAATGAATGGTACCTGTAATGTTACACTTATCAAATAACCACAATCAGAGCCATATAGGCCAGAATGAAAGTACATAATTACCTGCATATAGCCTTTGAATTTAAATAGCTGTTAAATAAATACATCAGGCTACATTTTAGAAGGCCTGACCCGATACTACAGGCCTCTGCATACAAGGCAAATAGTGGATCCAGGTAGTCTGCAGGGTTAGATGGTGCGCATCTGAAAATAAACCCTTAGACTCTGTAAGAATCCTCACGGCCTGCAGCCTACACACACACACACACACACACACATACACACAGCCACAAATAGAGCCACGCACAGATTTAGCAAGTTCGGAGGTAACGTTAGCCATTTAAGAGCACTGTAGCTGCTTCAGAAGCCACAATCATGGTATTTCTTCTTCTTCTTCTTCTTCTCCTTGTTCAAGGCTGCTTGTGTTGGGGTTACATGCAAAGAAACTACACAACTTCATATAGATCACTTGCAAACAATTTTATTATTGCAAAATGTATCATAGGAAGCCTTCACTTTAATCAGTCTGCACACAAAAACATCACCCAAGTGCACCTGGCTCTCACAGAGCAGCACCTCAGATCACAGAGCGCTGCAAGGTGTTTCTTAAGAGAGGAGAGGCATTTTATGACACAAAAGGAACAGATCTGATTATGACGAGAACATGTGCTTTAGGATACTTTGTTAACCAATTCGTTGCAGAAGCTACTATGAATATGACACAGAGTTTATATATTTCTTAGGAAAACAGCATTTAGCATACCAGGGTGCCAGAGAATGTGGAAAAGTTTAATCATAGGGCATCGAGCTGGTGGTGTTAATAAGTTGGATTATGCAGCTCAGTTGGCAGTGTCAACACAGATTTATGACTGAAAAAAAAGCATTTTTTAGTATCTTAATAACATAAATAAATATTGTCACATGGTTGTATATCTGCGGTCTTAATGGAAGTGACTTGTGCTCAGGATCAGATCTTCAGATGCATGACACAAAAAACTGTTTGAACAGAGACCAAATAATAGGAGCATATATCAAACATTAATAACCTTTAAAAACCACCCACCTCTTCATTTTCTGCAATGCAAATCACACATATTGACAGAAAGGCGCTTCATTTGTTTTGGGATCTGCTTTATATGCCTTGTAGCATATTTTGTCCAAGCAGCATGCATCCTTGTTTAAATCTGTCCATCTGTTCTCACACACACACACACACACACACACATACAGTCAGACACAGTGTAATTTACCAGGATTCAATAGAATTTTTCTCCTTTACAAAAATTCTCCATATAGCCTACATTTGTTTGTTATCTGAGATGTAGACGGTTGAGTGTAGACAAATCCGACAACATCCATAGAAAAGTGAAGAGTATTTACAGAAGTGCATGTTCAGTTAAAGTCTGATCTACTTTTGCTTTTTTAAGTTTGGAAATTGCTGAAGTAAGATACTGCATGTGTTAAAACCTCCAGAAATAACAACAGGTAGAGCTTATAAGAAGACATATGCAAATGACCCAATAAAGGATCCATTTTTTTCATCTGAGCTTTACAAAATGAAAACATTAAGGGTTCATTTGTACATTCAAGCATCTGAAAATACAAATATATCTAATGTACATTTTATACAGTTGCACAGTTGTTGCCCAGCTCTGCTACGCTGTTAACGTATTCCTTAAACGTAACTGTGAGGCAGTTTGCAGTAATGTCTGTGATGATGATATTTCCAAGTAAAGGCTGGAAAGAAGGAAATGTCTCCTCTTTCTTCTTTTCACCGTTGGAAACAGACACAGCCGAGTCAACTTTCTCTTCTTCTGCACTTTTGTGTGTTTCAGTCCGGGCCTGCGTTTCTCTTTCTGTTTGCGCGTCTGTCTTAGTTTTACTCAGTGCGTGCATGTCAGCTTCTGTCAGAATTCGAGCCTGCGTGTGCGTCTTGGCTTCTGTGCTTGTCTCAGGCCACGTCGCTGCGGAAGATCCAGGTTTAGGCCTGGACTTGACGATGCTCAAGTCGATAGGTTCCTCTTGGTCTGCGTACCCACAGTCCTGCAGTGCGGCGTGACTCTGGTGCCCGTTTTGGTCGATGCTGATGCTTTGGGTGGGCGAAGAAATGCTGTTCGGGGTGCTGACGCTCATGCAGCTCAGAAATTTCTTGCTATTCCCAAGTTCCTCAGTGTCAGCGAGGTGTCGCTTTAGTCCTTGGTTTCCTCTTTTGTCCGTTGCAGAGGGAACTCCCCTATCCAAAGGCAGGGAGAGCAGATTAGGCTTGGCTGTCAGTTGTAAAGGCTGAGCTGCTGCAAGCTGCCCCTGACCCCTGACCTCGACATGTTTACCCTGTTCCGTCACAGTTGGCTCCATTTTGGGAGACTGTTTCTTTTCTTTGGAGCAATCTCCATTAAATCCAGAACTGGGAACAGTTGGTTTGTCTTCCGAGTAGTTTTTTGCAAATCCATTCATGAGGCCGAGCTTTTTGACGAGTTTCATCTTCTCGAGGTGATTCTCCGTGCTGTTCTCAGCTCCTTGCTGTGCCTTTTCAGCAGAGTCAGAATCACCATTTTTAACCTTAGCCGCCTGCATCCCATTGTCCATGTACTTGCTCATGACAATAACAATCCGTCCGTTCTTGTTTTTGTTTTTCACAATCTTTAGCTTGCTGCTGCTGACACCGTTAGACTGTGGTGAGGTGTCCTCATTAGGTTTTACTTGCTCCGGCACCTTGTGCCCGTTGAGGTCAGCTGGAAGCTTCTTCAGCTCCATGGTGATATCCTTCACTTTGGTCAGGCAGCCTGACTCCTTGTCCCGAACCCACTTTTGCTGCAGCACCGGAGGCAGGTTGTACCCTTTGTTGGACAGCTCCTGAGCTTTGACCTCTCTGGGTTTAGAAAATATGGGCTCATGCACCTTGAGATCCGGCTGGTAGTGGTGATGCTTCTTGCTGTTAAGCTGATAGTAGAACTTCTTGCCGTTGCTCTGCTGCTCGGCCTCACGCTCCCTACACAGCGGCTGGTACTGGTGGTGCTTCTTGCTGTTCAGCTGGTACTGCTGTGTCTGCGGACGGAGCATCTGTATGGGGCTGGTCATTTGACAGCTGTCCTGGTCCAGGGACGCCTCATGAAGGTCGGCCAGAATACTGGATCTCCGGGCAAATGAAGGGACCTGTGAAATAAGAAAGATATTAGTGTTTTTAGAAAAACACCAAAATATAACCTAATGACTTTTAGATGATACATTAGGAGATTTCTTGTTGTATTTGAAATAAAAGCCATCCCTCTAGGCAGGGAATTTGATTAATGGTGCAACCGTCCGCAGTCTCTATGCATGCTTCTCTGTCAGGTTACAATAAAAGCCATGGTTCATTGGGGCCCCACGAGTTGTACTGAGGCCCGAACGACTGCAACGTTTATTTCAGGGGCCTTGGTCCATGTTCACACAGGCCTTCTACAGGCCGGGCCATCACAGTGACATTTCAAAGTGTCTCCTGTGGCTGTGACCTCAGCTCGGAGGAATGTCACTGGCTGCTTTGTGTCCTGTCATTGACTTTATCCCATGTGTTACCACCAATTTCCTCCTGGGAGGAACAAAAACTCTCCTCAGAGGACTTCCCCTGGCCTTTTGGACTGGTGATTGATGTGCTAAATGTGCGAATCAAAGTCATTTAGCTACAACTGTACTGTCTCTATGAACTCCCTATGAAATTAAAAATAGATAATATCTCCTAACAAAATTATTATCCGCAATAAACATGGAAAGTTTCAATGTGCTAGTGCTCTCAAAGGCACGCCATTGATTTTTCACATGAAGATCACTTCACATAAACATATCTCATCTTGGGGGACTCTACTCAGCCTGTAAAAATAGGGCTGACTCTGAATCTGGGAGGAGTTTTTTACAGTCTGACAAAATAATCCCTAATGATCACTGCTCATGCTGCGAATTTATATGATGAAGCTTGGGTTACCAACTGGAGGTAATGACTTTGAAGGCCGTGGGCGTTTACCAGGCAGGGAGGGTAGAAGAAAAGATGCTGTTAAGCTGCATTATGACCAATGTAGGATCCAGCATTTTCAGCACTTGACGCATACAAGGCATAAATTCCAAATATCTCAGCTTTTTGCTGCTTGAATTTCTTAACAAATTCCCTCATGAATCTCCCAACTTTATGAACATGCAATATTTAATCCCAGGAGTGCCCCTTTAAATCTGCCCTATTTAAAAAAATAATCATTTTTTCTATGTTGCATCCTTGGATTTGAGGGAAAAAGCATACAGAGCTGTAATTCATCATTTACATTGTTAATAGTAAGTAATAAGTGTCATTATTTTCTTACCTGAACCAGAAGGTGCTTGGGCTTTGGTCCTCTCTTGCGATATCCCATCAGCTGCTCTTGACGTTCTCTGTGGGAGAGTAGAACAGCAGCCAATCAATGACACCATCTCGCAGAGATGAGTCGCCGTTGCATGGCAACACAACGTCACAGGTGTCCTCCTCAGGCTCAATTAGAAAAACACTGAGCCCATGTTACAGGTTGGAGTTACACTTCCTGATGCATAGTGAAATTCATGCTACATAGATTGAAGGTGCATTCATTTCATTGCATTGGTGTAGTTCCCTTTTTGCACCCTTCTTTACATATCAAATCTTTACCACCTCATTACACTCAACAGTGGCTCTAAAAAAACGAGGCTTCTTCCTTCATAGGTAACACTTAATATCCCATTATAATGTCTATATCCACAGAAGAAGCTGAAGGCGGGCCCCTCTCTGAATTTCCTTAGCTTTCCGCAGTCTCCATACAAGTCTGTCCAAGGCAGTAACTCAATACCGCAGACAGGAGTGATGTCAGTCCCCACCCCCACTCTCCTCCCTCACATCTAATTACAATGACGACTCAGTGTATTTTCATAGCCTGGCATTCAGACGATTTGGCTCCCCGAAGAGACACGCAATTAGTTTCAATAAAATCTCTCCCCTTCGGAGAGAGAGGGGTAATTGCAAAAACAGACGGCGAGTGATGGCGGTGTTTTGCTTTAACGTGTGACCTGCGCCTGAAAGGCTGCTGTGAGCAAAAGCTGAGGGAGGCTCAGAGAAAAGCCAGTGACAGTTTAACACGCCATGCGTTTACGAAATTCAATTACAGCGTCCTTTGCATGGAGCTGTCTGGTCAGTCACTCAACAAACTATTTAACGGTCAGCCAAGCAGCTAATGTCAACATGCTAGTGCAATTTGAATACCATGGACACAGGGCCCTTTGCTAACAGGAAGTTTCTTTGGTCCAGATTTTGAGACTGTGCATGCACCTTTGGGTTAGAACAAAAACTATGCTACAGGTTAGATCCCTGTTTACTTTTATCTTTGTTTCCTCTCAACTTTCCACTACATCACGAGCAGATTAACACAGAAATGTTTTGTTTGTTGTTCCTTCACTTGGATATTTGCCTTTCACTGTGCAGAAAGATGTTTGTGCAGAAGGCTGTTTTTCCATCCATCTGCTAGAAGAATAAAGCTCTCTGTGCTCACCTTTCATTCAAGCATGAATTTATGACATCACAACTGGTGTAGAAGCTAACAGTGCAGAAGAGTAAAGTCTGGAAAAAGAACCAACTAGTCAAACAGAACTTTTGTTTTGGTGAATTCATCATTGCACAATTGGCTATTATAATTGGTTGCCATGTGCTGTGGAAGTGGACACAGGTGCATCTGGTGGCTACAACAACAACTTAAGCACTATAACCTGATGCTGACACTGAAATAACTATCAGGTGACAAAACGTAGGAGCTCAACAAAGTATCACACTCTGCTCTGGTATCCCTGACTCCAGATTAACCCTAACCTGACCCTCTGATGACACCAGTGTTTAGCCTAATACAAACCCCGAGGAACTGAATTTCTGCACCTTTGACTGACACACTGTGTGTTCGTGCAGTTTATTATCAACATGGGATTATGTGCATGCATAGTTCCTGACTACAAACATACAGAGTTCCTGCTTTGGACATGTGGATGAGTGACAGACAATTCGTGAATTCACGAATTGTCTCAAGAACTGGAAAGGTAAGAAATGATGACTATAAACATGTTTGTTTATGCTATTGTGTGATTTATTTTGTGGTCCTGCATTTGTCCAACTCTCAACTTACCTGTCTTGGAAAGCGTCCAGCAGTCTTGGGTCCAAAATATTTTCCTCTGGTTCCCACGTGTTGTATCTATTCAGAGAGGAGAATGTGAACAGTGAGAGGGCAGTGGTCTGTCAAGAGGTGGGTGGGTGACACTAATAAGCACCGACAGAGGACAGCAGGTGACTTCCCACACCTAGCCAATCTTTAACTTGTTCAATATGTTATAGCTCATATTTGTAGGCCTGTACCTGTATAGACAACATGCTGAGACAATCGCATTCCCTGTATATGCACGTGTAATAAATCATGAGTAACTTTTACGCACGGGTGTAAGGGGAGGAGGACACGATGGCCCAGCCTCCACGCTCAACTGTAGCTATACACGTTTCCTAAACACAGGGTTCGATTATAGACACGTCTTCCTTTAATTGGCAGTCTGGGGACTGCATACATTGTGAAACCACATCATCGAGGCTAGCGCGTCAACGGACCAAAGCAAGAACGCGCATCCGCCCATGTGCGCGCACGCTCACACACACACACACACACACACACACACTTGTGTTTTGAATGTTGTGTTATCATTGAGTATATGGCTGTTACGCTCTATAAGAGGACTTACTTTGGAGACCATCCTCGCCACTTGACCAGATACTCAGCCCTCCCCTGTGAATGGAAAGAAACAGGATAATCAGCGTAACGTTAGTTTTACGCAGCAAAAGGCGCTCTGCGTTGCACCGTCATCTTACAAATACTATAATAAAAAACTAAAACATGCAGTCCTTCTCATGTTTAGAAGAAAGAAAAGAGGGAAATCATCCTCATTTCCATGCGCATGTATGTAGAAATGTCCTTCAGCGTTCTTGTGACAAACCTTTCTGCTGCGCTTCTTCTCGATGCTCTCCACCGCAAAGACGTGCTCTCCAGCGGCGGGTAGCTCCATTTTCCGACACAAGAGAAGCAGTTCTTCTGTTTCCTTTTTTTTTGGTTAACCCCCTCTCTGCTTTTGGTATCCGACACCTTACCCTCGCTTTCAGGCCGTTTTTTTCCCCTCTCCGCTCCTCTGATGTGAAACACAAGAGTCACCCCCTCCTCCTCCTCCTGTTTTCACTGCGCCTCTTCCCTCGCTTTCCCCCCTCGGAGAGACTCGTTCTGCAGGCGAGTTGAAGCTGCAGCTAGAAAACACTTCATGCAAATAGCCGTTGGCGTGACGTCAGACGAGGGGGAGGTAATAGGGGAGGGTGTTGTTCGAGTGGTGCATTTGGGTGCGGTCGGAAATAATGTAATCACGACTTCGCTGGAGCATGAGATAAGTTGTGTATTGACAAAAACTCACATTTTCATATGAAAACTAAGCTAAACTAAGGTGTGTTTTTTTTAACTTAAGGGCACTGTGCTGTAGCGCAGTGTGGATTATGTAGTTATCTTTTATTGTTTGACTTTATGGGACTATGCTAAATAGTGATTCATTTTGCTTAACTTAACACAACATATTCTTCTCCGCTCTGTAACTTATAGCTCAGTAGTTGATACAGAAAATTGACTATTTCTTGATCTTATGGTCTTAAGAGATTGTGTCTAGACTAGTATCATTGAAGACTATAGATTTTCACTGATTTCCAGTCTGTGGCTGAGAAGATGTGCTATTGTGTGAAATCACCTGGTGTTGCTTTTGATTGGAAATATATGTATGTATATATATATGTATATATATACATGTATATAAACAAACTTCACATCCTTTGAAATGTTTAACTAAAACCAAGTAAATTTGAGGCAACCGTGTGTGTGTGTGTGTGACCGCGGTTCTCAAAAGTACGAGCTAAGACGAGACCGTGAAATCAACACGTCTCCCTCCCCGTGTCGCTTGGATGTGAAGCGAAATCTAACTGCAAGAGGGTGCTGTGAAAGAGATGAGCGACTTATCTGTAAACCGTGATGGCCTGAATGTGCTTCTCACCAACTCGATAGGCCTTTCGCTTAATGTTGTGTGTTCAGTTTGTGGGTTCGTTTGGGGCATTTTGTCGCAGGCTAATAAGCGCCCCCACAGTCCTGCAGTCAGAGCCATCCAAAATCTATTTATGAACAGCAGCACACATGATGCATTTACTTGCAAAAATTAGCCAATCAATACCTAAAACGGATTATTCCACCTGCAAACTCACAATAGGCCCAACCACAGTCAAGGCCACAGCTTTGTGACACTGATTTATCACCGCCACCATAACGAGGCCTCGTCTGTCTATCGCAGGGTATCCTGGTGAAAATAGGAAAACAAATTCCCATTCCATGCGCTTGTAGTGCTGGATAGAGCCGCCTCTGTCAGTGTAATGCGGCATGAATCAACGCGTGTGTAAAGTTAAATCGCGGACAGAGACAGGCCGCCGTTATGCGCATTACAATGAACGGATTTCCATATTCTCTCCGAGCCAAGGTCACACAAAGAGATGGCACCGTGTCGCGGGGATTTTCTGGTGGATTTTCACGGTGTTAACAGATAGTCTCTGGTTTTGTGGCAGCAGATGTAGATCACCACCCTTAGTTTAACTCTGGCCGGCTTATTTCTGAGTGCGGAGCCGGACAGAACGGGCACCAACCGGTTCCCTTATCACTTGGCACGGAGAGCGTGCAGACAAGACGCAGGCTGCCTTATGAACCTGCTCAAACCTGCGTTGAAGAGACGCACAGAGCTCATGACCCCAGAGCTAGAATTTAGTGTGGAAGTGACAGTGCCCAATGTTACACCTCAAAGTGATTTTGATATAACTGCACAAAGAGATGGTTACAGACCACATAGCCAGCTGTTAACAGACACTGGCTCATATATCCATCTGTTTATGATCGTTTATTACACTTTTATGTTAATCAGGAATGCATTTTCGATGCATTTATTTCCAACTGAAAACGTCAAACCAGTTTAATATCTTTGCAGACCTCTTTGCATCGTTTCATAATGTCGGGCCAAATAAAATTCAGCAGCGACAGGGTTAAAGTACAGGGCTCCGCAGGCTGCAGCTCCGGCCTATTGCAGAGAGGCACGACTGTCTTTCCTTATAAGGCAATGAGCGCAATTCGGCGGCGAAATGTCACAAACGAGCGGCTGCAGCACATTTACGCACATTGTGTGCTTGCTTTAAATGTCCTTTCATAAGCTCGCCGACTGGCAGCGCATCCATTATCCTGAGCTGGTTCGCTCAACTGCGATGCGGCGGCGCTCGCGAACCGCTCCCCCCTAAAAAGAAAAACCAACCCAGCCGCGTGCACAAGGGGCGCAGCGCCAGGCGTAGAGTGTGCTAATTCAGCTGCGTCACTCTTAAATTAACCGCGAGCTAAAGAAAATTAGAAGCTACAAAGGGTTGGCTGAAGGTGTTGTTGTTGTTAAGTGAGTCTTTTAGTCAGGAGACAAACAAGGAGTCACCTGTGTGCTCCTCCAACAAACACTACATGATGCTCATTCATAGAAATTACATTTAAGCAGTAAAACGGTTGATGATGATGATGATGCCAAAGGTTGCTGTAGGCTACACAGCGCTCACGCGACTGTTTTTGCCTGCACGGCTTTGGACCCGTGGCACGTGCTCCAGGGGCGGATGGAATGTGATGCCGCACGTGCGCGCGTTATTAATGTGATACCTCGCGCGCGCGGAAACTTCACCTGGGCAGCGGAGACACACACAACACACACACACACCGACATTCAGCGCCAAAAGAAGCTGTGTTCCTCCAGCTGTTCTCCACTGTTCATTTAATCATATTTCCACGTAAAAATATTAAAAAACGAATTGTGCAGGGTAAAACCAAGAAGACAACAACATCAACAACAAAACACGACACCTGAAAACGAACAAACACGTTTAATGTCTTTGACGTCAACATAAAACCGCATTCCTCAGCAGCTAAACTCATTCTCACATTGTCTTTCTACAAAAATATAATTTCAAGGGTGTGGTGGGGAAGCTGCTGCCGTTTCTTATTTAAAAAGAGTTCACTGTTTTCATTCGTTAATTCGTGGACATGAGGTTGTCATTGACGCTCTGCCACACTGCCAGAGAAATTCTCAGGAAATCACAGAGAAATGTACTTATTCTAAAGATGATTTTGAAGAAGAACATTTAAGTACAGCCCCCTTTTTACCCATAAATTCTATATCCTGTCATAAATCCATTCATATATCAAAATCTAGAAGTCACATAAAGTAATTTATATTTAGCACATTACTTGTTGCTTTTTGGTCATTTGTTGCAGTCATTTTAATAAGTTAAGTAAACATCACTGTACCTCCACCTTTTCCAAGTTAGATAATGTGTAGATTAGCTCACCTTCACTGACTAATCCAAAGCACATGATAGCATGAAAGCCCTGATGTCATTCAGTGACAGGTGTTAAGGGAAAAATGATGATTTCAAATGATTGTTTTCTACAGTGACTTAGTGAAAAGAACAAATAAGTCGGTGCTGTAAAGAGGAACAATGAAACACACAAAGCTAAAGAGTTTTGTTCACATAGTGACACATAATTTACAGACACAAAAGAGGAACTAAAAATCCTCAAGAGAGTTAATGAAGAGCTGTTAAAGGGGATTTTTTTTCACTGCACACACAGGAAGAAGGAGCAACAGGTACAGTAAACACAGTACGCCTCATGTTTATGGAGTGAATCCGATGACGCCACTGCTTCTTGTGTGAGTGCTGACATTGGACATGTGGTTTATGACATTAGATGACATTTCCTCTTAGGAGGAAAGAGTGCTGTGCCTGCCTCACAGTGCTGGACCATAGCTCAAATGACAGCAGAGAAGGAAAACAAGGAGAAGAGAGGGGGGAGACGGTGTGTCCAGTAGAGAGGATGTGATTAATAACAGTATAAAGAATGCAGTAACACACAGTGGATGTGAAGTTTCAAATCATCTCGATTGGTTAAAGAAATTCCCTTTAATGACCTGGAAAGGACACTGATGTTGCCCAAAGCATTTCCAGAAGTGAGTGTACTGACCATTATGACTCACTGAGGACGGAATTTAGTGAACTGAGAGGAAGGTAAGAATGAAAAGAGCGTCTAACATCACAGCTGAAAGGTCAACAGGAGACTCTTTTAACTGCAAACAACTACCTGCTATTATCCTTTAAGTGCCTTTCTTTCTTTCTTTTTCTTTCTTTCTTTCTTTCTTTCTTTCTTTCTTTCTTTCTTTCTTTCTTTCTTTCTTTCTTTCTTTCTTCTCGCTCAGTTCCTAAAAATGTGTGTCTTTAAACTGAATGTGCTTTGTGTTATTATAAGTGTCAGAACAGAACAAAAGGTCACGTTTGTGGTTTGTCGACGGTCACGGATGAACAAGCTAAACTGTCATCAGCCTGCGCCTTCGCTGCTTATTTCATGTTCAGCTTGAACTCAACTATTTTAATTTATTTAACATGCAGAGATCAAACAGGTGAGTCAACCTACGCTTGTGACATATTTCATTGGTTTGGTAGCATGGACAATAATAATGTTGTAAATTAAAAGGATTTGTATTGTTTTCTACAGTCTAACCAAGTCTTTAGCACAACCTGCACATGTATTCATTTTTCCACCCATCACTTGTCAAAGATTCCACCATTACATGTAACATCTACCGTACATTTGTAAAGTGTTTGATGACACAAAACCTCAGTGTGACTTTAAATCAAACAATTAGAAATAAGACCACTGTTATGCCAGTATACACTGTAACAAAGTCCCTAAACTGACTGAAACAGCAACCTCTAACATCTCACTTCTTCAAATATTTGTCTTTGTAGAAATGATAAAGGGAAAATGTAATCTTTAGAGCTGCCTCTGCAGAACCTGACTTCCCTCCTTACACGCTGTTGTGTGACAAATGTTCTTAACCCGCTGAGGTGACAGAGTCAGTCCTTTGGCATTCATGAAGTCACCCTCATTATCTCCTCCTTTGAGTAGAATTCAAAAGCTTTCAGAGACGCACACAGCGACTTCCCTGCACATAAATCAACAGGATGCGTTTAGAAATTCAAGATTGCAAGTTCTGACATTGAAGTTATTTTTATCTGAGATTTAGTGATGTAGAAGTTAATAGGTACACATGACTCATGGGTGGAATCAGCTTCATGGGAGGTTTTTTTTTCTTGAGCTCTCTAAAGAGTCCCCCCCCTCCATGCTTACGTCAACAGTGCCCCTGCTCACGGCACAAGCTGTTCATGTCTCCTGTGCATTTAGAGTGAGACAGAGGGGGAAGATGTGCCCTGGCATAGCTGTGACTCAGACTCCTCTTCAGATGTGTAATTGATGAAGATGTGTTTGTGTGTGTGCGTCAGAGGCAGGTAGCAGTCATGACTGACCGCTGTGCTCGGTGACTCAGAGCAGAAAAGTCCACATAATGGGTTGTGCGCTGATAGTGACGTGAGTTAACCCTCCCTCAGACATCACACGCACACAAATTGAAGGTATTTATTAAATCTATGAATTTTCCTATGAGGTCAGTGTGTGTTTGGTCAGTGTGCAGTCAGCAGGGAGTGTGAGTTCATACAGTAAATGTGAATATTCACTTCGCCGTGCTCAGTTTGTAGCACAGGAAATGAAAACCAGAAGCAAAGTGGACGACAACAGGTTGAACCACCAGCAGCGAGGCCCTGTGCACCAGCAGCAGCATCATCAGCATCACACCTCCTGGGTCTGCTGCGCCTCCGATGACACACAGAAAAAAGCGTAATTATGTATCTGGCAGCGAGCAGTGCAGGCCACATCGGTGTAGCTGGAGGGGAGACAGACGCGGTAGCTGAGCAGGAGCTGGCTTGAGCCTGGCTTTGGAGGGTACACATGGTTTCATTTGATGGTCAGGTCAACGGGTCAAGAGGAGAGTAGCATATGAGGAGAGCATATGCACCATACAAACACACACACACACACACACAGTCACACACGTGCGTGGACAGGTGGGCAATTCATATGATTGACAGAAATGTGAGGAAGTTATACATAAACAGCTTTTACAGCTGATGTAAAATCTGCACTCAGATCCTTATGTGCTTTAAATTCACTAACTCATGTTTGCAACTGTGATGGAAAACTGACTGATTATGTCTGAGGGTCAGAAAAGCACCCAAAGATCCCATGATCATAAAAAAGGTCATGGGATAAGCTTGATCTAACTCAACTTGATCTAACTCAACTGTCACAAACCCTTAAAAATGAGACAAGGCCGCAACTTTTTATTATCTGTGATATGAAATATCTATTTTATTAGAACTGTAAGAAAACTATGCAGGATATGACTGAACAACTGCAAGAAACATATACAATTATTCAGAGGAAGGTGTTCACTGCCACAGAGAGAAGTGAAATGCTGGAGGTCTAGTGCTGAAAAACTTAAGAAAGATTAGAACATACAGTATCTCTAAAGTCCAGGTGAGACAGCACGAGAAACAGCTGAATGTGAAAGAGAACAGAAAACAATCTGCTGGAAGCCAGCAGAAAGGATCATCATCAGGACTTGTATTCTAAGACAAATGATGGCCTGGAGTAAAGACATCTATGAGAACACGTGGAGGAGGAGGAGGAGGAGGAAGAAGAAGAAGAAATACTCCACTACAAGTAGAAACATCCTTTAATTTTTCTACTCACGTTAAAGTACTAAAGTATAACTTCTAAATGTTAAACAATGTAGAATTAGACTCTGGTGATAACATAAATGTAGAAGTTTAAAAGTTGCTAATAGTTTGATAAATTCACAAAGGTGGAAAATATCAAAATTGTACTTAAGTACAGTACTTGAGTGAATGTAATTTGTTACTTAGCACCTCTGGCTGTCAGGACCCAAGCAGGTGCTTAGTTTGCTTAAAATGTGAGAGTGCATTTCACAGTTTTTGCCAAAAACATTGGTGCATTGATGACATTTTTGTTGTATTTGTTAGTGGTTGTTTAGCCACAAGAACCTGAACCTTAGATATTATAATGATCTCCTGTCTGAGGACTGTCTGTGTTTATAGACAGACAAGTAACAATGTAATGTAACAATGTAACTGCCTGCACCTTGTGTTAAAAAATAAATAAAAATAAAATAAATATCACAAAGCGCCAAACAAAATATTCAACGTAAAAAAGAAAAGATACAGAATCTGAACATGCTCCATCTGTAAAGTGGCACTTTAGCAAGAACTGTATTCATCGTTGTTGTTTTATTTTGTAACCAATCATTCATTTTCTGCATCAGATATGCTCAAACAAAGAACATCAACATTCATCACAAAAGCACAGATGTGAAGAAATAAGTATAAACTATAAATGGCAAACAAACCATCTTGTTTCTGTTTCCTGTACGTTCTGGAGCTACTCAAGATGCTCTTTGCTTCCGACAGGGGTGAAGGGAGGGCGGCGCTCTCATCTCTAAGAGCACCTTCAGTTAGAGTGTTTCTTTTGGGAAACGGCTCATAAGCTTTTGAAAGTTTGTAGGTTGGATTTTATGATCTTCACAATGCTTCAGAGCGACAAGGCTCTGCTCAGTTTGATGTAATGATTAAAAGTGGTTAAAAAGAGAGACACTTTAAAAAAAATAGGGCTGTCATAACTGAGACAACAAGGCCCATATTTGAAGACCTTTGTTCCTAATTATGGGTTAAGAGCTAAACACTACTGGAACCTACATATCCCTTAATGCAATGTATCTTCTGTTATTCTAGTGGAAGTCATTGGAATTATCTTGTAGAAAGGCCACACTAATACACTACAAAGATATCTCATTAAAATTGTGAACACTATGCAAAAATCTGCACTTCTGAGACTCTTAAAATGCATGCCAACCACTGTGTGGTTTCTGTGTGTGTGTGCGTGTTTGCCTCAGTCTGAACTTGACTGAAAGCTTGCCTGAGAGGAACCTTGACGCCGGCCACATGAGAGGATGCCGATATAGCAGCGGCCTCCCTCCCGGCTCCTCTGGCAGGAGCTGCTGGTGAGACAGCTGGAAGCCAGAGCTACTGTGCAGGCTGATGAGACTCTAGACTGGAGATAATGGCAGGAAAGCGCTGTGAGGATGCGGAGGAAGAGGAGGAAGAGGAGGAGGAGGAGGAGGACTATCTCCTCCAGCCCTCAAGACATAGCCGCATCCCACTGAATCCATCCAAGATGACAGCGAGAGAAGTGGTGGTGTGTGATGGGCCTTGGGCAGGACAGAGGGAGGGAAGGAGGGGGGCTGGAAGCTAAAGAAAGAGAAAACAGAGAAGGAGAAGAGTGAGAGTAGATTTTCTCAATTATTGGCTTGTGTTTATTGTGTGTGCGTGTGTGATCATGTGGTGTAAATGTTAAGGGCAGCCTGCAGCCATGCTGACAGTGCACTGCAGGGGGTGATTAGGGCTGTGCCATCCATCTCACAGGCTGACTACAGCAGCAGTGCGGTGGCAGAGGTAGAGATAGTGGAGGGAGAGAAGGGCCCTGTTTGGAAGACATGACGGAAAGGAGAAGGGGGCGGGTGGTGGATTACTAGCCAGTGCTGATTAGCTGGCAGCTTAACGACACGCTGTGTTTTCCATCTCGTCGTCAGCACAGGACCTGAGGCTGACTGAGAGGAAATGAAATGGTATTTTTGATTATTTGTAGAGAGAGAGAGAGAAAGTGGAGTAGGGCTGGTAGCTGGGACATGAATATTCAATTCAGGCAATTACAAGATGTCCTACTTGGAGAGGAAGAAGTGACACTTAACTGCTGTGAACGTAGTTGTTTTTGTGTCATTTTATATTCAGTATTTGGAGTGACTGATTTATATCTAATTTATAATGTACTTTTTTTTTTAAATTTTGTACACTCCACTACGTAAAAAAGCTTAATTAGGTCAATATAAAAAAATCAATTAACAAATGCTGATTTCTTCTGTTTGTTCATGTTAGGTTGATGTTGTAATAAAAAGATTTTTGAAGATTTTACCTAAAATAAAATGTGGCAGGTAGATTACTGCGTGTGGTTTGTGACAGGACATTTCTATTGTGCATCTTTTCAAATGAGATCCTTGAAATTCTTGAAACTTTTCATTTTTCATCACATATTTTCTTTTGTGATCAGGACACTTCACTAAATTACAATTAGACACTGCAGTTTTTGATTTGTTATATTTTTTATTATATAATGGAATATACAAAAATGTGTTTAAATGAAATCTGCTTTAGCACAGAGAGCTGCGCTGTCAACAGTTATCTCACAATCCCAATTCACTTTTCTATTATTTGTCTGAATATGAGTCAAGTGTTTTTCTTATACAAGCAGTTCTGCTGCACGTTTTGTTAAAACCAGTGCTATTCTTCTGAAGATGAATGTGATTGTGGCGTGCTGGTGACTGACTGTTGTGCTTAGGAGGATGAATGACAGCTGCGGCTCTGCGTTTTCTGGCTCATTGCTTTGAAATTATTCTCCCAGTGTCATTGTCAACGAGCGCTGGGAGAAGAAGGAGGATCTTTATCTTTTCTCTTCCCTGCTCCTTCTCCCTCTTTGTAGCTGTGCGGAAGCTCTGTCTTTTCTCTCTCTCATCCCCGCTCTCTGCCAGGCTTTCTTTCCACATGCCTCTCTCTCTCTTTTTCAGTTCTCAGAGCAGGGAGCTCCCACGTCACCGCTTCCCTTGAGTGGGGGATGGGAGAGAGGGAGGAAGGGGTGGAAAGAGGAGGGGAGGATGGGTGCTAGGCTTGTGGAGAGGCGGTGGAATTCTGCAGGTTGCCACGGTGAGCCAGTCGATAACACACTGAGCCACTTAGCTGCCACACACACGAACCCTTTCTCTGCCCTTCACCTGCTAGTGGAGGAAAACAGGAAAGGAAATTATGGGTCTGTGTGTGTTTGATGTGTATCTGTGATGTTTACTAGGCCCTGCCCACTAGTTACTGTTGCTATGTCTACAAAATCAAAGTGTAATTTGTAACTGGCAATATTGATTTTGCTGATTGAAATGACAAATGTTGCTGGCAGATTTGATCAGCTTATAGCGAGCTATCATCATGGCAGTGCCTCCCCACAGCCAACATAAGTTCCCTGTTCAGTCTGCTGTTAAACACATGATCCATAACTCCTGAATCCTGGTTTGATGATGAACATTTGCACTTATCAAATCAAACAATAAAAATACAATTTGCTCAGCACAACTAATGTTTCAAATGATTCCTACAAATTCAACACAAAATGCAACTTTTAATGAACACTGCAGTCTCCCAGTTATTCAACCCCGTCATGACATGTGTCTTCATTACCTTTTGCTGTTATGACCTGTGATACATTGCCAGACACTTGGCTTCTGGCAGCACTCCAGAGACATCTTAGCCCATTCCTGATGGACAACAGCCTCCAGTTCACTAATACGTTTGGGTTTGCATGCTGCAACTGTCTTCACTGACTTCTTGAGGTTCTTCATGGAGGTCAAGCCAGGTGACTGTGATGGCCACTCTAGTCCTCTTCCAGGACTTCTTCTGCAAGCAAACTTTGGCGGACTTTGAGGTTGGGTTTCAGCATCCTCACAGATAGCATGATGTTTTCTCCTATGTCTTGATACTTCCATCTTGCCTTCCACATGCTGCAGGTTTCCAGCGTCAGAGTAAGCAAAGCACTACCAGAGCATCACAGAGCCACCACCATCTCTCACTGTAGGCAGGGTGTTCTTTTAAACGTATGCTTCATTCTTCTTCCTCCAGACATAACGTTGATCCATTAGATCAAAAGGTTCCACAGAATTCCACAGGAAGGTTGCTTATTTATATGACTTTGAGTATATTGGGGCTGACTCTTCTTGTGCTTTTGGGTCTTTAGTGTTGTACATCTTGGAGTTCTGGCATGGAAAGCTTCAGCATTTAGTATGCATCTTATAGTGCAAACAGTGTCTTGCTGCAGGTCTTAAGTAGTCACTCAAGGGTTTTTCTCCACCTACCTCTTCAGAAATCTGGCTGCAGCCCTTGATAGTTTTCTTGATAGTTTCCTTTATCTGCCACATCCAGGTAGTGTAGCCACTGTTTCTTTAACTTTGAACTTGTGAACTATGCTTTTAAGAGTGCTATCTTTTTGTTAATCCTTTTTCTTGTTTGAAAAGGACCCAAAAAGATAGTCTTGATGTGTGTCATCGTTGGTTGACACACAGAGGTGTAGTGGTGTGTATACCAACCTCTGGGCAGAGGGATTTACCATACAACTACTCAAAAATAGCTACAAATAAACATCAATGCACATCTTGCAGACTCCAGGCAATCATGTTACAGTCTTTCATGTACAGTATCAATGGTGTTTACTGCCAGCAGGATACTTTTTCTCCCTGACTTTAGTCTTTAGGGCAATTCCTCCCCACTGGCAACACCCATGTATCCTGTTAAATCCCAAACCTGCGAAGCACTGCCTGAAGGACAAATTCTGGGAACAAACTCGTTTGATTATATTCCACCCCTTGCAAGCTCTGCATCTCACACAACTACAAATATGAAGCGAACAAGTAAAAACCACCTTTGGCGTTTACATCAATGACAGTTGGGAACTGGAAGGAGACGCATCTCTACGAGGAGACGACTGGATGGAAATAAAGTTATAATGTGACACTTGGCTTGAGGAAGTATTCTAGTAAAAGCAGGCTGCTAATAATTCATTCAAGCACCATCTTGTTATACTATAATATGCTTTTTTATTAAATTTCTATCCCACAGAGTTTTCATTTTGTACCCCTTGGTATTGGGAAGTAACTCTAGGTTGTTAGTGGCATTAAAGAACTAATTAGCCACACATGCTAATGTGAGTGACTAACTGTAGAGCAGATAAACACATTTATTCTTGTGATTTGGGTTTCAGAAAGACAGAAAAAATACAGCACCCTCCAAAATCTTTGCATACTACTACATGCTACAGCCCCACCCACAACACTTTATCACGTTGAAGACCCATCAAGCTTCCACAGACCTGCTGTGCCTAGTTATGGTTGCTAAGATATGACTGGACAGAAGCTATGTGGGGGAGGGATTTAATGGACAGTAAATTACACAGCACTCATAAACAAATTGATGATGTGGAAAATACACACACAAGCATTAAATACACAAACACACTAGTCCAAGTCTATTATCCGCCCACCAGCAGGAGCAGACAGGAACCAGAGCACATCATGGCTGCATAAGTTGGATTAATGTTCAATGGAAACTTCACATCTATGTGTCAGAAGAACAATCTGTCTCTCTCACCGTGTGTGTGTGTGTGTGTGTGTGTGAACCTTTGTGTGCCTGCATTGTGCCTGTGTGAATATCCTTGCTTGTCATGGAGTGCAATAAGTGTGTGTGATCATAATAGGCATGCAATTGTGTTTATGGCTGGGTCTGAGTGAGAGAGAGAGAGAGAGAAAGAGAGAGAGAGAGAAAGACTATCTGCTAACTCGTCAGATGTCATGCAAATTATGAGCTCTGGGCCTGTGTTGAGGGAACAAGGCCATTGATTGGAGTACCTTACACTGTTGCTGTGCTCCACTCTCAATGATGTCCTGTGGGGGAGCAAATTTGCTTATAGTGATTGAATTTTACATTTTTTTGAGGGTTTTACATGATATGGGGAGGGAAGACTGTAGGGTTTGAACAAGGAGGGAAGCAACACAAGAAATCTGAATGTAAGAATAAAAATGACCGCTCTGCTGAGAGGGATTTGACACAGAAGGGTTACTGTCAAACTAGTTCTTTTCCTGGTTTTCGAAGAACGGAATATTTTCCAGTGTAAAAGGGTAAAGCTTTAGAGATTCTCTATTTTTCTTATTGAAGAGAAATCCCATGAAAAGACCACAACAATCAAATTGATCCTACTGTTGTGTACTGTTTCTGTATCCAAAGCCTAAAATGTTTATCCCTCTGTGCCGCAGAGCTCCATTGTTTCTAAAAGAGTCTCAAAACCAATCACTGAGCCACTACTGTTGTACTGGCTAATGTGATTTGATGATTAATGGTTAATTAATGATTAACATGTGCGCTGTAGTAGATTTTGATTCAATTCCATATACGCTGTATTGTTGCTGAACATTTTTTCTTTGTACACAAAATATGTATTAGTACACTGCAAAAATACTCCTTAATAGATGCTCTATTTCTATACGCAATAAGCCTAAAATACTGATTTGCTATAGAACATGTTGAAATATAAATTATTATCAGGGTTTGGCTACAAAAATTAAGGTGATCCCAAAACATTGATACACTATAGAGAAGTGCAATGAATAGCTATTTCAAAGAGGAACAAAGCAGTGCGGTATTAGTTCCCATTCTGAGTGCCCTTTCAGTGCCGCCGCCTCTCTGCTGCTGGTATTAATCACCGTTCTTCACAGCGCTGCCTTCATCCCTCTCTCCTCACCCACTGTATTCAACTTGACCTTTTCCTTCCCTTGGCTGCTTCCACTCAGAACCCAGGAGCCTTTTGATATGTGGGAACATTTTCTCTGACCAGACATCTCGCACCCTTGGTTACACACTGGAGGAGGAGGAAGAAGGGGTGGGGGGTGAGAGATAAAGTGTGAGAGAGAAAAGAAGTGAAATGAACAGGAAATATTCAAATTATGGTTTTAGTCTCAACAGTGCTGAAATTAAAATAATCAGATGCATTAAATAAAATAATCTTCAGCTAATACAACATTCCTGTAGAAATCTACAAATTTTGCTTAATCAAGAGCTCCGATCTTTACTCACATAACACTGATTGGGGCTCTCTCCCCATTTGCTGGAGAAACATTAGGTTACATAGATGATAGAGGGATGGATAACAAGAGAATGAGGCTGCTCATCAGAGAGAAAGTAAGGCATTAGACACATTAGTGTGAAAGATGGTGGAAAAAATTTGATTTGATTCAGTGGGAGATCTCAAAATTACACTTGAATTTTGTTCAGAGTAAATGAGCAGCAGAAAGATTAGAGAGGTGGAGGAGACGGAGATGGGACTGATGTATTAACGCCAAATTAGCAGGAGTGGACCTGAAAGAAACTAGATTTGATTCAGAGGCTGAGAGAGGAAAAACTGGAATTATCCTTAAGATCTGGCTACGTTAACAGCTGTGGAAGAGCAAATGATGGAAAAGGGGAAGAAAAAAGGGGGAAAGAGTGCAGCAAGAATGAGGAGAATGTGGAGAAAAGCTGTCCTGCTTTGGCAGGGACTCTGTTGAATGAGTCCATCTCTCCACCACAGCACTCGACTCACCTCTCCAGCCCTCCTCCCTGTCCCCCCAGTGTGTTTAAGACCCCATAAATAACTCACAGTCCCATCCGCATGCACAAAAGACAACCAGGACGCTCTCCTGCTGCTGTTTTATTTCAATGCTTTCCACTCTGTGATGCTGTGTGGAGTCAGTTAGAGGCTGAAAAACATCATTAAAAAGTAATCGCTCCCTTTTGACGCGCACTCCATCCTCCGCCCCCTACACTGTTGTGTGTTAATCATGTTAAACAACACAGTGTTTGGCTACAGCACATTCCCCATAAGCCCAAAACAGGTGGCCATTCATATGGGTCAGGCTTATTTGGGGATCAAAAGCGCTAAGTGCAAGTTTAGTGTGTGTGGGTCATTGAGGGACATAAAAATGGCGTAAGTGTGGAGAAAATGACAGAAATAAACATCTGTTTAAAGGCTGCAGAGCACAAAAGACAAAAAAAGGGACACAAGCAAACAAATGCATACACACCTACACGCACGCCACTCAATGCTCTGCCTGTTCAAAAGCCAAGCGGCAGAGTGGAGAGTTGGTGAGGGGCCAGAGAGGGAGGGCTGTCTGCAGATTCATAACTTAGAGGCCTTGTGCAAGTCACACAACCCGAGAGAGTGATTGAGAAAGAGAGAGAGAGAGAAAGAGAGACATCAGAGGACGGAGGCCAGTCTGGCAGCACAACACAGACATGCACACGCTTAACAGACACAGAGGAACATGCACATGCTTGTGAGGGCACACACGGGAATGGACATTCAGTCGCAGCCATAAAAATGGACAGACACAGCCTCACACACACTTGTGCATGTAGCACACACAAACACGCATGCACACACACACACACACACACGAGCACACATGCAGTGCAAGAAATAGTGGCGTGGGACCAGGAGGTCTTGGCTGTGTCTGCTGCACGTGTCTGAGCTGTCTTTGGGTTTCCGGTCCTCTCAGAGAGCCTGATGATTTATGAGACAGATCACTGTGCGTTATGCGTGAGTGTTTTTGTGTGTGTTTTTCAGGTTATTTGGGGGAAAAGTGTGTGAATGTGTGTGAGATTAATTTATTATGCAAAATTTAAAGGCATAGAGTAAAGTTTTTGGATACAGGTGAAGGTAGTAAATGTACAAACATTCAGTACTCAAGAAAAAGTGCAAGCACTTGCTCAAAAATACACAATACAAGTAAAATACAACTTTAAAGTTCTTTACTTAAGTTGAAGTACATACAACATGTACATACTCTAAAGATGTACTTCAGTGTATTTAAAGGACAAAGATCTGTGTTACCATGGTGACAAAAAGAGCAGCTGGTAAAAGTTAAGCTGATTTAGCCACTTTATGTACTGACAGTGGGCTAATCCTTAATAGTACAATGTCATTTATTTGAAGATTACATTTGTATAACTAACTTAACTAAAGTAACTCAAGCTGTGAAATTAATGCAGTGTTGTAAAAAGTACAGAATTTTCCTCTGAATTGAATAGTAGCTAAAAAGTAGAAGTAACATAAAATGGAATTACAAGTACCTCAAAATTGTTACTTGAGTAAATGTATTTATTTTCTTAGCCCCAAAACAATGAGTCATGTTGAGACTTTGACAAAGCCAGTTTCACGAGGTCAATTCACTAGCTGTTCTGGAGCTTTCGATTGAATCACATGACCCTCCTCCGCAAATTGATCTCAACCTTGGAGCCAGCATAAACAAGAAGTCATTTAATTGCTCTGTAAACTGGTAACGTTAGTACCATCGTAACTGGGCAGGGAAACTGGTAAAGTGGCACTTGTTAGAGTTTGCTGGTAAAAAAAAGCCACCTACTTACCAATTTTCAACAAAAATAAACTCCTCCCAGTGCTTAAAATGATTTCTTCAGAATAATCAAAGATGTGGACAAGTCTGAAGATGACATCTCACATTATTGGAAAGGTTTTTAAACTGCATTACAATTATAAAACCAAAAGTGAGGACAACCAAGCGTATAATAATCCTCCAGATGAACTTTTATACTGACGTATATACAAATGATTAGAATAATAATTTGACCATTTGCGTTCATTCCGAAAACATGACTAACGTGGGGCTTGGTTTGAAACATGTCTTAACTTCTTTCAAGTCATGTTGCCGCATTTCCAGAAATTAATTTGCTCTCACAGTTTAACGTTCTCGTTCCAGTTTGAATTCGCGGCTAAAACTGCAAACATAAGAACCAAGCAAAATAATCCTCTAAGAAAGACGTAAGAGAGACGTCCTCATTAAACGTTGATGTAGTGAGAAAATACAGGCATTTATCATCTTAGCAGACCTCAGCATGAGAGAAAATCACAAATGTAAATAATTAAATGAATCATGGCTGAATTCTATTTAGCTGCTTCAGTCTGAAGGTCCAGTTATTGTTCGTGGTGGCTCACTGCCATGGTTTACTGAGATCACATTAAAAGAGTCATTGTTAGTCTATGACAACACTAAATGTCTAAAGAGGCCTACACTCATGTATCATGATCAGTGTTTAATGCAGCTTGTAGCTTAAATTCAACAGTGAATATTAATATTGTAGAAGTTAATTATTCTGTCAGATAGTGACCTATTTTAACTTAACGCTTATCTATTCCATCATCAGCTGGAAATTCAGTTTTCATACATACAATGGCAAACGTTTAGACTGCAAATTAGCCTGCATCTGTGTATTACAGGAAAAACACATTCTGGCAAATCTGCTTTGAACCAGCTTTGCTGTGAATGTTTTTAGCGTTAGCGTACTGAATTTATCCCAAATGACCTGCACGCCCAGCGGGTTTGGACAGAGCACGCTGTACTTTACATGCATTTTAATTTGTATTTCTCTTTGATATACTGGTATTTCTCGTGTGCAGCATATGCGAGTGGAACTCCATCACCAATTTGCATACAGTATCATTAAAATAATTTTTTCTACTTTGCATACAGAATCATTAAAATGAGCAAGTATTTGCATAAGAGTGTAATGTGTGGTGTGCGCATACAAATAAGATGTGTGTTTGGAAAAAGTGTGCGTGTGTGTAAAGAAAGGGCCGTATGTTTGTTGGTATTTTTCCACAAGGGGGTTTGCATCTGTATTCAGGTCCCACACACACACACACACACACACACACAGATGCACAAGCAGGGGCCTGCAGAGGGAGAAATGGTGGGAGACGAGAGAGGGAAAAGAGCAGTGAAGCGTGAATTATGGATTTTGAAGGATTTCCCGTTGCTGCAGGAGTGTGGATATACTGAGAGAAGGGGAGAGGTTAAGCCAGAGAATGAGTGGGAAAAAAACAGTAAGTTAAGAAAGAGAAAGACAGAGAAAGTGAGGGAGTCAGTGCAGGTCGAAGAAAAAAAAAACCTGGAAGGGAGCAAAGCTATCCTGTATATTTCCTTTAGGCAGCTCTGGGGAGAGGTAAGAGCGAGTGGGGAGGTGAGGGCAGGCACGCCTGACCAGTTCAACACCTCTTTTTCCACAACTTGGACTTTCTCTATGCAGCGCCTCTCTCTTCTTCCCTCAGGCCACTGTGTGAAACCAAGCAGAGTCAGGTGGTGAATGCTTAACCATGTGTGGCAGCGGATCAAAACATTTTTCTGGTGAAAGCGCTTTAACACAGGCAGTAAAACTCTGGATAGCTGATAAACCCCCCCCTATACATGAATGTGCGCACACACACACATACACACATCTGAGGTGTTGCCGTGCACAGATAACATTTAGTGCCGTATGTTAACTGCCCATCTAAATACATTCCACTCTTCCCTGTTTTTCTCACCCCGCACACCTTTCTGTATTATTTTCTATTCTTCTGCAATGGCATGCCCCAAACCCTGCCAACACACACACACACACACACACACACACACACGCACACACACACACACACACAGAGTCCAGGAGTTTTCCAGCAAAATGTCACTGCGTAAAATGATCGGGCCAAAATGAAGGTGGACTAACTCGCTGAGGAAGAGTTAGACTGACTGTCCAACTCGTCTGCTATCAACAAATTCCAGATACATTCCTTATTTGCATACCTGAAGTGCCTAAACCACAGCAACAAAACTCTGTCAGGTTTATCATGCGTTAGCACCTGTGTGTGTGTGTTGAATATTTTGGTAAATAAGGTCATTTGCAGAACAGTGTAGGAGATAGGACAAGGTCAGCTCAGCTGAAAGGTGCCCTGTGGATTTCTCTTCTTTCTTCTTCTTCTGTTTACATTTAGTGTTATTTGACAGTGTTACATGCTTTAGGCCTGATACATGTGTAGAATTCCAATCCTTCTTCTTCTTTGGTTGTTTTCTGTCACCGACTTGTCTTGCCTCTTAACATGCCCGGGGGAAGGAGATTTACTTGTTTTGCTATAATGTGGATGAGGGTATTTGAGGAATTTGCCATTTAACAATGACAGCAATAAATTCCATAGTTTCCTTCTGCGTAACCTACACAAATTTAACAAATACATTCAAATAGGAAGACAAATTCCCTACAAGTAAAAATGTAAAAAATGAGCGTAAAATTATTCATATTCATATCGAGCTGCTAAGCTGTGGCATATGCATTACAGTAAATGCTTGAAATCTTTATGTTTTGTTCTTCCATTAGTGGTATTATTGAAGGTATGAGGCTTTATTTTTTCTCTCCACAGTCTGTGCCACTGGCTGGAAACCTGTTAGCAGACAGGAAGCTGTAAAAGAGAGCTTATGAAAATATATTCCTATATCCTCCACTGAGTGGGACAACATGTATGTCGACAGGGGAGACTCCACCATTGACACAGAATGTCACCCTGTTGGAAGACAAGTGGTCAGAAAGGTGATAATTCTAATATAGGTTTTTTATTGAGGTCATAGTGGGTGGTGGAGTTACACTGGAGGTGTTTCTAATGTTTTGGTCATCTACTTTTTGTATAGGGTGGCCAAATCATTAACAACCCAAAGGAATTACTGGCAAAATTGTCACTATCTGGCTTTACAGTGACCTTAATTTAAAGTGACAGTGACTTAATTTAAAGGCAAAATACCATAAAAACTGTGATGAGCAGATTCAGGCTTATACTACAATTATGTGGTAGAGTGAAAGATGAGCAGAAGTACAGCTAATTAGAGCTATTAGCATTTGAAATGTAACTTAAAAGGTGAGATATGACAGGATGAAAAAGTCAAAATGAAACTATGTATGTGTTGAACAACAAGAAACCTTTGTAGAACAGAGAAAGACCGACCGTTTTGTGTCACACTGCAAACCATCAGTAAGAGAGTGTTCCTTGTCTCATGAGGTCTTGAAATGAACAGATCTTGTTTGTGTGTGGGTGTCTGTGTGTGTAGGCGGCAGCATGATCAGTGGAGCGAGAAGAGTGTAAACACAGGCTTGTATCAAACTGACCTGAGGCACTGTTAAACCGCACTGAGCAGTCATCGACTGCAGCCTTCAAACTGGATGAGTCCCCAGCTCCGATGAGGCTCTCCGGAGAAAAGTGTGTGGTTTGTATTCATGCCTGTGTGTGTACGAGTGTGTGGGTGTGTGTAGCAGATAATAATAATCATAGCCCCTTAGATACACTTCAAACTCAGCCAGACGTGACATTTGTAAACCACAAAGAAAAGTGTGTATGTGTGTGTGTGACTCTGTGTGTGTGGACATGATTGAGAAGGTAGAGAGGAGCAGTGTTCAACGTCTCTCTGTCAGAATCCCTGGGAGAAACATACTCACAGCTGGGGAAAACATCGGACAGGTTTGTGTGCTGGTGTGTGTGTGTGTGTGATTTCACATGTGTCCTCCCTCCTTCCTCCCTGCTTTGTTTACCTCTCTCTCCGGACCAACATATCATCCACAGGGCTGGAGCCACATGACTCTGTTGGTTGGAGTCCACAGCGAGTCAACATGGACTGTTATATAAACCTGCTGTGCAGCAGATTTCTTATCGCAATCAATCCGTCAGGATAAGAGTTTTATCACAAATAGGCACCACGCCTCATCCTGACGAGCTGATGACACTTTGTTGGTTGAAAGTGTAAAGGTGAGTAATGTGGTGGGAATCGGGAGACAGGAAGAAGGGGCAGGGGTCACGCTCACACACCAGTGTGTGTCTGATTGGATATGTCTACATTAACTATCATGTGATGCTTTATTGATCCAGAGCAACTGCACTTTCTGTTGCTTCCTGTTTAAAAGTTGATGCTGATACATACTTGATGGGTGTTGACAAGTATTTATTGATTACAGTATATAACCCCCCCCCCACACACACGGGTCTTCATCATCATTTTGCATCCTCCTATGGTGGTTTTACATTTATTTCTGATAACTTTGTGCGTGTTTGTATTTGTTTGATGTCTTTTTCTGGCTGTTGGGTTGTGCGAAGGATATTTTAATGTCATGAGCTCCAAACTACACAGGCAGGTCACAGTGCACAGCAGTGTGAGTGAAGTCTGTCTCCTAAAAAAGCAAAACTGCAACAGCAAATATGTGCAGGGGTGGAAGAATCATTTACTCAAGGAAAAGTAGCAATATCACTGTGTAAATATCCTCTGTCATAATTATTGATACATGCATGACTTTAGTGTTGTAGTACAGTACTCAACCTTTTGTTCAGCCACCACAGCCAAAGGTCAATAACTACACGAGAAAGGTAAGGTTAGGTATTTACCTTTGAACAAAGCTGCAGTCTTTTTTAAAATCTTAACCAAAGTCTTTTTGCTGCCTAAACCTAATCATTATTAATTCAAATCACTTTTGTTAATAGAAGTAAAACATTACAAAATATGTTGCATTGGAGCATTATTCAAAAGATTAAAAGATTTAACAAACTGAAAAAAACATTAGTGGAACTACGCCAGTCGGAGGTCACTAAAATTAACGTTGCATCGGTGTGTAATTATGCTAAAACGATGTCGGACTCCGTAG
>JAUMHL010000001.1:23582964-23621905 GCA_032362345.1 Sandelia bainsii | reverse complement strand
CCTAGGAAAAGGCAAAGCATATAGATACCAACTAAGCTAATAAGAAAGAAAACATTTTTCACAGAAGATCAAGGTTTGTACCACACTCATAGTCTCTAAATCCTAAATTTCCATCACAGTGTCTCCCCCAGTCTGCTCTCAGTCTCTCTTATTTCCATCTTGCCCTGCAGGCTTTCAGGCATTTGTTTCAAACTGGTGCTTCATGTACTTGGACTACAGGTCTGCTTCACTCCAAAAGAACATGATTCTGCATTCAGGCCCTGCAAAGAGTGAGATACAGTGTGTGTTTGTGTGTGTGTGTGTGTGTATGCACAGTGAGCCACTCTGCTTTCAGTGAGAAAAGAAAGAGGGAAAGAGAAGAGGGCTTTAACATGCAAATCCCTCCTGCTTTATCTGCCTCCTCTCATATCGTCCATAGCAACATGGATACAGGCCGTAATGAGGAGGACACACAGGTTAACAGCGCTGAGCTGTCTCAATGGGTGTAGTTGACACATCCTTCACATGCACACACACACACACACACACACACAAACAGCAGCGTGTTATCTGAGAGAAATCAAGGAGTATATGTGTTAGCTTAAAGCCATAAACAGACGGCAGCAAGACAAGATGATTCAGCAGATAAGCCTCGCTGGACTGTTGGCAGGGCCTGAGAACACACACACACACACACACACACACACACACTCACGCCCATGCACACACACAACCTCTCTCCCTCTCTTTTATTTGACACTGCTGGGCTGATTTCGATTTATGAGAGTATTAACGCCATTACCCGTACACGTGTCAAGGCACTCAAGGAAGCGTAAGGTCATGTTCGACTGCACACACACACACACACACACAAGATCAGTTTGGGAAAGTGAATGGTATCTTTATTTGGATCAATTGTGGCTCACTTGTAAAAGGGCCAGAAATATGCTGGACCACAAGTTTATTGTTCATGTGTTAAGAGCTGTTTATGAGTGTATTTACAGTCAGTAAATTTACCTGAGCATAAACACAACTGGATCTAGACCCTGAAGAGGAACATCCTGTTTGTCTCATCTACTGGCTGAGTAATCAAAAATGCAAAATTCATGGCAACGCCCACACATTTCAAATCAAAATTACATGACATATCAGAATTGTATGTATATAGTCCAATATCACAAATCACAGATTTGTCTCAAGCCTGTACAACACTCTTAGACCCTTAAATCTGATATGAAAAAAAAACTATCATCTCTCAAGAATTGGGGCAAAAAATGGAAGAGCAACAGAGGAGGAATCCCTCTTCAAGGACGGATAGACATGCAAGAGATCTTTGGGTGTTCAGACCAGAGTGGCATAGTACAAGCATGCAGCAACTTCCAGGTCCTGTCAAGAAATAGGACCTGAGCTAAACAACCTCCTCTCTGCCATTAAGACCTGGAAAGTGGACGGACTACACCAACACACAAAAGGCAAAAGCCAAGTTCACCACTCACAGATATGGGAGAAAGGAACAAACTCTCAGGAGGGGAAAGAGACGAGAGAGCAACATGATGGCAGTCTCTAGGCAAACTGGAAACAACATGAAAAGCAACACACAGTCTCACAAGCAAATAATACATGTGCATAACACACATAACACACACATGGTTTTCAAGTACATTTGTGATGGGCTAAATGAAAAGAAAATATTAGTAATATTAGGTTTGACTGTTGCTCATGAGGTAGAGTAAGTTGTCCTTGGCTGTTCGATTTCCTCCTGTCCACATGTGTTCCTCACCTGTGAGTACCTTTGGATAAAAGCATCTACCAAATGACCAAATGAGTCTGAATCATTAAAAATCATGTTGGCTTCATTTTTTTCTCCACTAACCAACGATTCTTGTTTTTGTAAAAGTAGCAGGATGTGATGTGTCTAAATTCTGTGTATTTTAAAAATGAAGACCATTGTACTGTTTCTGTACTGGTTTGTCTGCTTCTCCTGCATCATGTCTATGTTCGGTGCTTCTGTTTGTAGTTCTTCACATGTTTTCTTAGAATTGAAAATGCAAGATTGTAAAGCCTTCTAAAAGCTATTGTGTGTTGTATTTCTGAAAATCGTCTGATGTCTGAGTTTTTGAGGGTAACGCTCTGTTCCTGGGCTCTGCACCAACGCTAAACACTCAGGTTTCTATTTCTAACAGAAGTGCCGCTGGTGGAAACTTCAGTCTGTGCAGCACTTCCTGTGTGCCAGAGAACTTTTCCTGGAAAACCCCTCCTGTGTTCATAATCTACAAATATAACAAATGCACTTGACATTTGCCATCTTTTCTTTTTTTTTTTCAGCTGTGAGCACAAACAGGCCTGTCTGATGCCTCTGCCTCCATTCACACATTAAAACATCAAACATCCAGACCGTGACAGGCGCTCACCAGATACGCACCACGCACACTTCGGATGTGTACATGCTAAAACAACATTGTGGCAGCCCAGCGACCACCATTGTGGTAATAATGAGGGTGAGAGCGGTGCCTCGGGCTCTCCCTCCAGCACTGGGGGTGGATGAGGTCTGGCTGTAGCTCCCTCAGAGCGTGGGGATGCATCACTGGAATCGTTTAATTCATACCATAAACGTGACAGGGTTAATGAGTGGCAAAGAGAGCCTGGGGACCAAGGGGTGGGTTGGGCAAGGGGGTGTATGTGGATGGGTAGGAAGTGTGTATGTGTGTGGGTATAATGTTTGCATGTGTGTTTCCAGAAGGAATGGTGCACACATGATAGGCTGAGGCCAAAGGACTGTACCCTGCAGTCGTAACTAATGCTCTTTAATTCTGAGTCTGGATGCTTCGGTTTACACACGAAACTCCTGGAAAATGGTCGAATGGAAGCATTAGTGTGACACTCGGGTGTATGTGTGTGTGTGTGTGATAGGTGTGTGTGTGTATTTGTGTGGAGAGGAGGTAGACAGGGAGAAAGAAAGAAAGAAAGAAAGAAAGAGACGGAGGTGGTTCAGGAGTATCAGGTTTACGGGGAGACAGATGGCGAGGCCTGGGTGTAGTTTTTGTTTTTCAGACACACACGCTTCAATACACACACACACTCACTTTTTATATTTATTCAAAACACACCACAGACAACCTGCATGCAAACAGGCAAAAAAAAAAAGAAGACAAAAACAAAACAAAACAGCAAGCACACACTCAGAGCTGTCATTCAGTCCCTCTCCGCCAACAGATTGCACAAATTTTTAAATCAGACACTGACGGAGAGAGAGAAAGAGAGAGAGAGAAAGCAGGTGAGGGAGAGGAATGAAAGAGCGGTTAGGACAGAGGACAAAAGCTCGGCGCTCTGCAGAGGAGAGAAAAATGAGTGAGGGCTAAATTGGTTGGGTGGAGTGATGGAAGACGGAGGGGAGACGGAGAGCGAGAGGCGATGGTGATGGATGAGCAAATGGTGGGCGCATGATGGGGGGAGCGAGGGGGTTGGAGGAGGGGAGGAGGCGATGTGATTCATGCTTCAGGAGCACCAGAAAAAAAAAACAACCCAAAACAGCAACAACAACAACAACAACAACAACAAAAAACCACCTCAACCCTCCCCTGTGTGGTTCTTCATCAACACACACTGTGCTGCCTTTAAACAGTGGCACTTATCGTCTGCGAGGCGTGCAGTTTACACTCACCTTTGCCCTTGACTATTAAATCAGGCATCAACACACTGGGCCCCCTTTCACTGTGTGGCAGCACGTGGTGCTTTTTTCTTCTCCTGAACGAGGTGTACGTCTGTCAGAGGCAAAAAATCTGGCTTTGTTTGTTTGCAGCTTCCACTTTGGAGCAGGACTCCTGAACAAAAGAGCTAAAGAAAGAGTTGTAAGACTCCAGCTGATGTCATTATGGCGCTAAACCGCGTGTGTCTCATTAAACGGCATCATACTACAAGTTTCTCTCCTGGGTGCCAAAAACAAACTCCATCACCAGAGTGTGTTGTCATAAAAACACTTGTTTTCTTCATCACAGCTCGGGCTCCAGTGACATTAAGGCCTCCAGTAGAAAAACAAAGGCCTCCACCACCCTCCCCCTTCTCAGCCTCTCCCTCCATCTCCTCTGTCCCCGGGGACGCTATCGGGACATGGAAAGGTCAGGGGTCTGGTAGCGCTGCAGTAAACACACACACACACACACAACAATCTACCTGCTCACACAAAGCACCTGCAGACAGAAAACAATCAGTGTTACGCTTTCACTGATCAATTAAAAAGGATCCTTTAAACTGTTGCAGTGTGGTAACTGACATGGCCTCTCAATAAGTCACTGTGACCTTTCTAAAGGATTTTCAGGGACTGGTTTTATTTCCCATATCAATGTCCTTTTCGTGTGCAACATAATGTTTCTATTTCAGAGATGAAAACGTTCATTTCTAAACCAAACTCAATCAGAAAAATCTTGAAAACTACAGTTTTAAACAGCATTAAAAAGGTGAACACTACTGAATACACTGAACAAATTAGTTGACATGTGTTTAAATGTCATGTGTTTTACTCTTTCTGTTTGACTGACTTTGCTCTGCAGTGAACAGAGCAGGGAGTCAGTGCTCTTGTTTGAGAACCCAAACGGCCTTTGCAGATACTTAACTTTATGTATCACTGTCCTCAAACAATTTCCAGTGAACAGAAAAACTGCAGCTGCTGCACAGTCGGAAACAAGAAACATTTTCACTTCTCATAATGGTCAGAAATGATCTTACTGTAGTCACAAGGATTAAACTTCACAATAAAAGCTCAGAAATTTCCCTTAGTAATAGAAAAACCCCTCTCCAGTGCGCTCGTACCCGCGGGAAAACACGGCAGCAACTGATGTGGTCCTGTGTGTGTAAAGGCTGTGCTCCCTTCAAGTGTTTTCCAAAACCAGTTCCAGGCTTATAACTTTCAGGAGTGTGGAGAGGATCTTGGAAGGAGCTGATCGCTGGTTTTCACTTCGTGTTATTTACAGCTCCCATAAAATAAAAATTTGATGAAATGAGCAATGAAATACTGAAATGAGCGACCGGTCACATGTGATGTTTCTGTATTTCTGTGGCACGTACAAGACGTTCATCATCTGTGGAGCTGTCTGCATGAATTCTGTTCACACACTGTCATGTACAGTTCATCTATTCCTGTATGTCTGTGAGATCATTAGTGTTTGTTTGCCTGTGTGAGATTAATGATGATAAAAATCTCTGTGCTGTGTACTGGCTCTGGAGGAACACGTCCCATACCCCCCCACCGCCTGATACTGTATCTACTTAAATAACACATCTCATTAAGTCTGTTGACTAATGAGGTGATTAGCCTCGGCTACCAATAACTAGCGTTAGCCTAGTGTGGCGTTAGCGGCTCTCTCCGAGGGTTTAAGAGCAGTGAATCACATGGAATGGCTAATATGACTGGTGGTTCAGGCTTTTAATTGCCTGAAAGCTATTAGAACTAATGTGCAGATATGTGAAGGACAAATTACTTTAATTAGCCTCTGTTAATGTGTTTGCTCGCAGAAATATTAACACGTAGCATCAGCAGGAGGAGACGCAGAGTAGCAAAGAAAGGATGGTTGCCCTGCTTTGGATTAGGAGTAAAGAGCCTCAGTGTGTGTGTGTGTGTGGAGCACTTTGGGAAGGAAGAGCAGGGGATGGGGCCTCAGCAGCAGTGAAGTGTGCCACAGCTATTTATAGGCCCAGTTGATTGCAGATTTATTCTCCTGGGAGGGAGCAACTCAGAATACTGTGTGTATGTGTGTGTGTGTGTGTGTGTGCGTGTGAGTGCGTGTGTGTTGTGGGGTGGTGCAGGTTATGAAGAAGACCCACTGTGGGAGGAACAGCTGTCTGTCAGGAGGAATCCGGCAGTTAATTTCCTTTGGGGAAGAGGCAGAATTGAAGGCTCAGACGAGACGTCTCTGGCTATAAAAATCGATCGTTGTGTTCGGTCTTATTTTGGTCGAATAAAATCAAATATCTTTTCATTTGGGTTTAATAGAATTGAATTTTCATTCCTGTTAGATCCAAGCTGCGTCTTCAAAAGGCCATGCTATGTTTAGATTGATGACTGAAGCATTTTAAAAGGTGTTGAGTGGGTTTTACAGGTGAACAAATCCCATGTGAACCTCATATTCAATTAAAACTCTTCCTTCAAATTAAAATTCCACTGAAATATACTTGACTCTACAAAATAAAATCCTTCCTGTTTTGTGAAAGGTGAGGAGAAGGATAAAAAGGATCACTCTTTCACACAGATAAGAGAAAGATTGTGCAAAATGAGTTTCAGAATTAAAAGGCGGTGTCATCATTTACTGTCATTTACCGTGTTCCTGCACAGATTTGTGTTGTGTGTCTCCTGTGGTCAGTGCTGCGTGTGTGCGTCAAGGAGGAGGAATAAAGCAGCAGAGTAAACAGGGAGGTGCACAAGGCTGGATTCTGCTCCATTTTCACAGGGGGATGGGAAATACTGCGGCTGGTGCTGTGAATTAGATGAATTCCTGACTGCTGGCATTTATGGTGCTGACAGAGGTGGGCAGAGCGGGAAGGGAGGGAAACGCAAAGCTGATGTTGACACAGTAACAACATACAAACAGAGAGAGAATGCCCTGTAAGTGATACGTTCATGCTGATTCAGTGTGTTTTTATAAGTAAGTCTGTCCCCTCATCTGTCCTAACATCTATTCCTGTTTCTTGCTGGGTTTCAGAAGACCAAAGACGATGAAACAGAAACAAGAGTCTCCGAATTGTTTGGCTGCTTTCAGAGTGGCTGAATGACAAGTATTTCAGGCTTAACCCCGTCTCTTCCTGAACTCTGCAGACCGACTGGCAGACGGACGCTGCCAAAAAATGTGAACAATGCCAGCGAGCTCAGCGCTGGTTTAACTGAGCCATTCAGAGGACGACGGCAGTTAAAATTAAAGGCCTGAGCCTTATTCACAGTTCACAATACTCTTTTGTTGTGTTTTATACCAGCGATTAAGGTTTTCTTCACTATGAAATTAATTGGTTTAGATTTTGTGACTGTATGAGGGCTAAACAACAGCTGTAAATGTCTGTCTGTGCTGAAAATTATTTGAAATATTTGCTAAATCTGAGCAGAATACACTTGAAGTTTTGTTTAAAGGCCTGTTTTTCATGATACTGAACATGAAAAGGGAAGAACACGTGAGCGCACAAAAATGTGATCTTGAATCAGTGATGGTAGCAGTTGCAACAGTAATGAGCACTTGCTGACCTGCAAAAAAACACACAACGCTTGTGGCTTGTGAGAGGACACAAAGAGTGCTGTTTACAGTGACAATGAGATGACTAACAGACAGGGTTACAGAGCTACACACACACACACACACACACACACACACACAGTACAGCCCTAATGCCGTCACAGAAGACCAGACCTGTGTTTGGGCGCGTGGGATCATGTGTGCTGAGGCCTGTCTGGCATCAGCGCTGATGATGGATAGCATGAAGCTGGCAGAGGCTCCTCGGAGCGGAGCGACATGCCAGCCGACCCGTTGCCAGCAAAGGCAGCGTTACAAATACCTCACATTAGGGGAATTATGTCTTTATGCACCATCCAAGCAGGCGCACGGGCGAGACAATAGTGTGAGGGAGATGGCGTCTCTGTTACAATTAGCTGAACGTTAATCTGTTTTTTCCTCATCTTCTTCTTCTCCTGCTCTCTTTCTGTCTGAGTGCCTTATGGGCATCGGCGCACAAAAACACAGTGCGGGACATCGTACAAGATCAAAGTGCCGTCTGCAGTAATCTTAAAAACAAAACAGCTCTGTGAACTAACACAAATCTGTGTTAGGGAATGACTTTAGGGAGAGATGAGCAGATTCTGAACTGTGCGTGTCAGTACACTGAGTATCTGTAACTTCCCCTCGGTATTAGAATGTCTGGAGATGTTATCTTTTCCAACTGTCTAAACTGGGATGTACTGGAATAACAAACGTGCACGTACACACAGGCACACAAAAAAAAGAAGGTGAAGGTTTCTCACCCTTCACTTGAGTGCAAAAAGGACCTGCTGCCCTTTAAAATGCAATTTCCTGAAACAAGACAAATGCACCCCCCTCCCCTGCCTGCCTGTTACTGGCCATAGAGCTCAGTGAAAGCCCCGGCCAGGCTTTCCGCAGGCACTTTGGCAAGCATGAGCATCCAGTCTATTTTTCTCGGATAAGGAGGAGGGGTGTGGAGGAGGTGGTGGTCATGTTTTTGTCTGACTGTGCGAGAGGGAAGCAGGAGGAGGAGGAGAAGGAGAGAAAGAGGTCAGAGGGAAACGGAGAAGACGCTGCAGTGTGTCTGTGTAATTGTAGGAGAAAGAGACGTAAACAGCTAATCAATCAGCATAGAAAAGAGACGGTGATACAGACAGCAGAGATAGACAGATGGGGACGAGGAGGGCGGGCCTCGCTGCTCTCTCTCTGCACAGCTGGCTGTTGCTGGCAGAACGCCGTCTCTCTGTACACATCGATGTCCGCTCCCCTCTCCCCCCTCCTCCCTAGGCGTCGTATCTGCCCATCTCTCTGTCTGTCTGGGCCTTGGCGGGGGATCTACAGTAGGCAGAGCTCTGAGCTTGAACATCCTCTATTAGAGCTACCCCTCTCTTACCCTGCAATTTGAACTCCCGCTGGACGTGTGCTTATATTTTTTGAAGTCCCAGAGGAGGGAAACGGGAGGGTCATTGTTGAGAAATGAACTCTCACTGCAGCTTAGGTGCTCCCCAAAGACAGGGAAACACACCTCACACACCTGTGTTTTTATTAGCACAGTGACTTCTTCTACTGTATACTTCTATATAAAATATCACATAGAGATAGATTCTGATCTGTGTTACCCTTTGTTTGGCGTGGTGGGATGGGTAGGTGGCGGCTGTTTTGAAAGGTTTCCTTTAACACAACAGCACATGACCTTTAACATGGCTGCATCCTCTCCTGCTGCTCTCAGAGAACACATTGACTGAAAGCCCAGTGGACTTTTATAGCCTGAAGAGTTTCTATTTTTGCAAGCTAAATTAGGAGCCCAAAAATGACATGAGGGGCCGTATTATTGTCCCATTTTTCCTATGATAACATTTCTTCTTTGTCCTTTAAAATCTGACATCTGTTCACAGACACAAAACATAATTTATCCGTCCTCGGTTTCTGCACCACATGAGCCAGAAAATACCTGACATTTCACAATAAGAGTCCTTCTTACCAACATTTACTGCACTCGATGAGAGAAGCAAGTGTGATGTTGAAACAGGTTAAATGCAGCTCTGTGACAGAAACTGTGAGATAACAGTACTGTCCAGACAGACTAAGTATAAAGAGTAATTGACACCTCACATGGTGCCACGTCGTGGTGACTCACCAGAAAATTTGCTGCTCTCCAAGTTTCACTTATTTAAATGAATGAGTTGAGAACACACTGGGCCTCACGTTTGGCAAACACAACAGCAGACAAATCTCAAAGTGATAAAAAAACATTAAAGTAAGAAAACTTGTCCTTTGGTCCACCTTTACTTTTTTCCCCCCCAGATCCTTTAGTGAATACTTTAAGAAAGGGCACTCACACTGTGAGCTCACACTGAGGCATTTAAAAAAAACCATTATAATTGCAATTTTATTGCCACTGATGGGGAAGCTATGTTGAAAGTGTAGCTTTGAAAGCTACAAATAATGCTACTGTAAGGCAGTGGTGGATCTAGACCACCTTCAAGGTAGATGGTCGAAGTGAATCCAAAGTGAATCCAGTACCCCACACCCCACCCTTGAATACTGACCTCCCCCAACACCAGGAGGAGTTTTTATTCCATTACATAAAAAAAAATAGAATAGTAATAAATGAAATTAGGCAATTTAAAAGACTGTATTATGTATTAGTTCATGTAAATTTTGTCAGGTGCTGCTCGAAAAAATGACAATTGGGGCGGGGCAGACTTTAGCCACACCCTAGACCACCTGCTCTAAGGAGAAATCTAGTTAAGCTACTTAGAAAAAGTAGTTTAAACTGCTTTGTAAAAAAAAAAAGATCAATTTGACAATGTGCGTATGTTAGATAATTATAACAAAATGCTCCACTGTTCATGGGAAAGTCAGGGAGTAGGTCAGGGAATAAGGAGCGTGTCCATCAGTCTGTTACCTGCTCTCCACAAACAGCCAGTTACGGTCCAGTTTGGGATATTTCACAAAGCAGGATTACTCATGTAACTCCTGTAACAGCATGCAAATAACTCCTTTACACTCTTACACTTAGAGGAATAAAAATGCAGGGCTTGGACATACCATCACAGCAGTGGTAGAATATAAAAAATCATTCCTTTCCTTTTGATGGTCGACATTTGTAGTTTCAGTAGTTTACTACGCAAAAATGGCAAAGAATAAATGAATAAATAAATAAAAATGAACTTTCTTAATCACTGTAAAATTATGAATGTAGCTGAACTACTAGCAATGTACTGCAAAATGTAGTTAAACTACTAGTTGAAGTACATGTAATTCACTACTCAGCATTACATTTTAATTCAGAATGATAATAACTGATATTATTTTATACAATTCTCTTGTAAAATGCAATGCAAATGTTTTATATTTTACAGAGAGATGCATCACAGCTTGAACAACAAACACCAAAAAGGAAATAAGGTAAGAGACACGCAGAACTCCTTCTTAAATCTCTCCTCTTTATGTCAGAAAACCGTACAAAGCTTTGATGGAAACTGGAACATTAATCACAACATCCACATTATTTTTCTTCTTCTACAGGCTTGAGAGAACTTCTAAAACAAGAATGTAAAAATCTAAAGTCAACCTGACCTCTACAACGCCGGAGGTGGATTCATTCCTTCTTTAAATGTGAGAAAACCTTGAATAAATGTAAAGACGCAGATTGTTGTGAGGTTGTGAGAACATGAATGGCCGAAAGCTTCAAGTGGCTGACTCCATCAGGAGGAACTGTTATTGTGAATATGAAGCTGACAAAGACACAGGGAATGAATTCAGTTAACGCATACTGAAGGGTAAAACCACCTTAACCCAGTTTACCCACAGACCTCATTTATTCACAGTCTGTGATTGAGGAATGTCTTTGTTATGTAGTGCTTCAGAAGCTGAATAGAACTAGTGAAGTAACGTGACTTATTTCAGGTCCAAGGACTTGGATTAACGGAAGCACTAATCTGAATCTAACTCACACAGCGGTTTACTTGGACAGTGTTTACAGACAGGAGGTCAGGGTTTACCCACCTCTTTATCTGCTACTGTATCACCGCACCTTGGCAGATTTACAACAGGTGGAGCGGTGTGTCTCAGGTTGGCACGGCGCCCGGTCAGGTTGACGGCACATGTGACAGAGCAGGGCGCGGCCGCCTCGCGTTCACGTTTCTCTGCACACTTGGTGAAAAACAAACACTTAGCAGAGCTCCTTCATGTCTGCTCATTACTTCTTGGATGGTGTCACTCTGATAATATGCCTCCACATAAAAATGCACCATCATATTGCCCTGTGGCTGTAACAGCCTTTTTCTAATTCAGTAATTTACTTGTGTGCTGGTGCAGAGGCCACGCTTATTTCTGTTTATTTTCCTCATTTCCCCTGCAGGAGACATTTAATGTGTCTCATCTCCTAAAAGGGAAAAATGGGATGTGAATGCCAGCTGCATTTTAAGAGCAGCTCTCATCTGTCATGCAGTGAAAGGACAAAGGGAAGCCTTTCCCTTCACTGTCTATCCCGTTGTGTTTTACTCTGCTGCTATGATGGCATTTACATGTCAGCCAAATAAAACCAGCTATTTACATGTGAGTGCTGCTGACATAATGTCATGTGGCATCTCTTTATAGGTGCAGTTGGCAGGCGCGGTGATTTATTGGCTGCGTGATCCGAGTGGTGGCGTATTAAAATCTTTATTTCCTGTAGGATAAAGCAAACATGTTTATTTTTATAACACATTAATGCAAATGAAACTTTTTATTTTGACAAAAAAACATATCCAGATGCAGCTGAATCTTTTTTCACAATCAAAATGGATCTTTTTTAAAAATTTAAAATAAATTTACTCCCACCTCCTAATGCTGCAATTATTTAAAAAAAAATTACCACCATAACTGTGAATCTAAATAAGAAATTACAATGCTGGCAGTGTCCCAGGACACGTTAGCACAACCTGGCTCCAGGCTGGGTGCTTACCTGCATGCTGCACCTGGAAGGGGCACACACACGCATCCAAAGTATAAACCTAAACATCAAACTCAGATTAGTTCTCCACAACTCCACAACAAGGATGGTGATTTTTTTATTTTATTTTATGCTTTGATATTGTCAACAAATCACACAAAAAGGCCCAAACCAGCAGTGAATTGCATCTATTCACTGCAACGTCTGCAAACCCAGAATCAGATTTTAGCCCACTCCTCTGTATCATAGAGCTCCATTGTTGTTCAAAATCTATTAAAAACACATCAGTGAGCCACACCGCTGCAGGGGGGGACATGTTCCTTCCCCATGAAAAATGTGGCCCTAATAGTTTTTCAAACAAGAGCTGCAAAGGCTCAGACCAACCATCACTTCTCTACAGTCTTTTTCAGACATGCGCTGAAACCCTGAGGAGCTGTATGTGAGAACGCAAATGTCCGAAGCAGTTGGTGCGACTATTAAAAGGACTTCACACAGCCACCTCCCCAGTATAAAGTCTGTGTGATGTCCAGCTGCAGCAGGTGAGCACAGGACACTGTGAGTGAGGACCCGCCCCCTCGCCTAAATCATGAAGAGTATTTCCTGTAAATGAGAATGTGTCTGACAAGGGCAATCTCCTGTGGTGTGTTACACCTAACTCCAGACAATGTCAGAACCTGATTCTGTGCACACTGTCCAGAATTCATTTAATATTTTTGCACCAGTTTGTTTTGCACCACATTGAGTGTGACATTGTGACCATGGATGTGACAATGGATTATCTGACAGCTTCAAAGATGACCCCCCCCTCAGTAAATACACACACTGTGAGTGTGTTTCAGTGTGTGTGTGTGTGTGTATTTGTGTGTTGTTGATGTTGTTGTGATGGGTGATGCAAAGTGAGCAAGAACATACATGAGACAGATAAAAAAAAGATGATGAGGGGATCAGGATGGGATGTAGAGAAGGGATGAGAGAAAAGAAGGGTGGCGGGGGGAGGGGGGGCTTTTCTTTTGTCTTGAGCTGCAGCCTGTTTCATTAGCACACCAGCCAGCTCCCCTCTCCCTCCTCCTCATCGCTGGCTCCTCAGCTCCAGACAGAGAGCCCGGTTACAATCCTAATGGTAGCTCTGTATTCATTATCACCTCCGCACACGCCTCCGCCACCTCCCCCCTCACTCACACTCACACACACACACATACGCTCTGCCCCGGGATGGGGGGTTGTCGTAATTGATAATTAAAGAGCAATAACACAGCGGTCAATGCAATCTCACCACAGGAGCGCCTGAGACCCCCCACCTCAAAACACACACATAAACACACACACACACACATGATGAAGAGAGAGAGAACACAAGAAAAAGGTAAAAGGTGGCAATGATTATTATGGTTAACCTGCAGACAGTAAAACATACACACACACACACAGACACACACACACACAGAAATATACATGAAAATGCATAATGCTGCAGCCATATTCAAACCCACATCAGACACATAGAAGCACACACAGACACACAGAAGAGAAGCGAGCAGGGGAGCAATGAAGAGCAGAGCCTTAGGAGGAAAAGACAAAACAAAGAGACACGTGTTCATTGTGAAGCGCACAGATCAATACACCTGCAAGGAAGTGAGGCCGCAGCACTATTGATCATGAATGTGGACTATTCTTTTCCACTGGCGGTGGCAGTGCCTGTGAAGGCCTCATTAACATCTCGTTAGTCAGCATATTTCATGAGCCACAAATACCTCCAACAATTGCTGCTAATTAAAGCTCTGCTCACATTCAGTGAGCGCACAATAAAACTGGAGTTTTTCCATCAAGGTAATAAACAAACAACAATGCTGTGATCAGATGCAGTGTCTGTGTGCATTTGGGGGATCAGGGTGTGAGTGTATGTGTCAGTGTGTGTGTTTGTTTGATCAAGCCGTCACATAAGGACCCCATTCTGTCACACACACACACATAGGCACAGAAAGACAACAGGGATGAGAGACAGACAGAATTCATTACAGAGGCTGAGATCCCTCTGTCTTTGTGTGTGTGTGTGTGTGTGTGTGTGTGTGTGTCTCTCTCTCTCTCAATCTTTCCTCTTGAAACTTGTTTAGCGGGGCGATGAGGATTCAATCTGTCGCTTGATGTGATATGTGGGATGTAATTACAGAAGGAAAGAACGAGGCAGAGCTTCCACTGATTAGTGAGAGAGAGAGAGAGAAAGAACTAATGATTATGTGTGTACTGTGTCTGTGTGGGAGAGACATAGGTGACATTTCTACTGCACTATCAACACTGTGCACTCCGGCCTGATGTAAAATAAACACAAATAAATAAAATAAATGTACGTATCTTAGATCAGTTTGTGTGCACTGATTTTGTGTTTCTGCGGGCTTGTCTTTTTTGGAATGAGCCTTCACAGCGGGGCAGCTACAGGCTCTTTGCGTTCATGAATCTGCCACATTCAACTACAGTTTACAACTGCAATTGCACTTCTTTAGTTCTGTGAATCAGAGATGAGATGAGGAGGTAACTTGCTAATCATGTAGTCACGACTGAAGCTTTTAACAAAGTAGCAGAAACTAATGTTGGGACAAAGAGCATGTTTGCGTCAGAGGTAGTGACCGTACATACAGCTCTGGAAAAAATTAAGAGACCACTGCATGAAAGCTGTGGTTGCAAATCAGGGTTATTCCACCAAATATTGATTTCTGAACACTTCCTAAGTTAAAACATTAGTAATGTGTTGTGTAAAAATAAATATGAACTTGTTTTGTTTGTTGTTGCATTATTTGAGGTCTGAAAACACTGGACCTTTTCTGGTATTTTGACCATTTTCTGCAAATAAATGCTCTAAATGACAATATTTGTATTTGGAATTTGGGAATTATGTTGTCAGCAGTTTATAGAATAAAACAAAAATGATAATTTTATTCAAACATATACCTATAAATAGCAAAATCAGAGAAACTGGTGGTCTCTTAAATTTTTCCAGAGCTGTATATATGTGTGTATATATATATATATATATACATTTTTTTTTAAGTTATTTTATTATCTGTAGGAGATGCTACAGTATGGCTTGTTTGCACACAGTTGGCACACAATCAAATATGAATTTAGCTCCTACATCATCCTCATATATTTCACCATATTCTCAACCTCAGTATCTAGTGCGTCACATGTTGCTCACCAGTTTTGAAACGACCATTGTCCTCCCTCATATTCTCTCTTCTTTCTGCTCCTGGCGCTGCAGAACCTATCTGCTGGTGGACCCCTGTGAGCGGGAGGAGCGAGTGATGGACGGCTTGCTGATGATCGCCATGAACAAACACAGAGAAATCTGCTCCATCCAGTCCAGCGGGGGAATCATGCTGCTTAAAGAGCAGGTGAATGGACTCTGAATAGTAGTATTGCATTGTTATCGTTTCATGTTTCAAGCATGAACATCTATTATGTTCAGTTATCCTAAAAGAGAAAAGTTCTGAACTTAATCTCAGTTTGTTATTTGCCTGTTGTGTTTAAGGTTATGAGGTGCAGTAAAATAGCCAGCGTCAAAGTGTCTGAGATAACACAGCTCATCAGCAAAGCTCTGGAGAATGACAAGAAAGCCAGGTGAGCAGTGGCATCACATGCTCCCACTGAACTGTGGACGTTCTGGTGTTGTCAGTACCAGTGATCTGAACTCTGTATTTTGTGATTTTCCAGGAAGGCAGGTGGCAGGTGTGGTTTTGCAGAGTCTATGCCTCAGGAGCGAATCACAGCTCTGAAAAAGCACGAGACTCCGGTGGAGATGACTGATGTGTCGGAAAGAGCCAATGAGATCGTCCAAAAAGCAGAGGCCCCGCCTCAGACGTATCCTAAGCCAAGCCAGTTTAAAAACCCCATTAATGTGTACTCATCCTTTTTTTTGTGCACTGTATCCACCGCTTCTTAACTCGACATACCAGGGTTCCATCGCCAGTGGTGCCTGTGCCAGGTGTAGGTCAGGTAGGACAGGGGCTACAAAACACCTGGGGACTGGATGAGGAGGACGATGAAGACCATGAGGAAGGCAGTGATGAAGAAGACGAGGAAAAAGTGACAAAGATGGAAGAAGAACCCAATGAAAAGAAGGAGAAGAGCACAGGAGGTTATACACTACTCTAAAGATCTTCACTTTTTTATGTAAAACCTACCTGGGTGGGATTTTATTCCAAAGAGACAGAAGAGAAAAGAGCAACCAAACGACACAAAGTAAAAGTGATGCATTAGGCAGGAACTTCATGTGCATATTTTAATGTTATGTACATTAGGTAATAAATGTTTAGTCTGTGGACATGTTTTGTTTTGACTAACTTGAAAACACAAAATGAATATTTGTTATAGGAGATGTGGTCACGATATCTGACAGTGAAGAGGAGGAAGTGGTCATACTCCATCCAGAGATACCAGACAAAACTCCTAAGTATGTGCACCAGTTGTCTTTCTATAAGAATTTGTTGTTGGTAGGTTAAGAGGTGGTAAACGCACTGTACACAAAGATGATCTGTTTCTTATTTCTGCCAGAAACACAGGATCCACTTTACACCAGAAGGGGGCAGCATCATCCAAGAAAAGACCGAAAAAATGATGGCTGCACTTGGACTCACTGCATTCAGAGATCAGTTTTATCTTCTGCAGTACCCCCTTGTGATGAGGACTGTACAATGACTGTGTCGGCTTAAACTCATTCCTTTCTGCAATAGCAGAGAACCGGGATGAACTAGAAATACAAAGGCCATTTATAATTTTAGAGAAAATGTTTGTTAGGCAATATATTTTAAAAATGACATGATGTAAAAGGTAACATTTTTGGATAATTGTGGTTAAAATAAAAATAATTTTCTTTCAGTCGCTGTTGGGTGTTTAGCAGACTTTTATATTTCACTTATGGAGGAAGAAGAATGAGTATAAATATATAAATGAATGTAGATAGGATATAGAATATAGATCAATAAATCAAATAATGAAAAAATATGTGAATCAATAAACAAAATAAATGAAAACATACAGAAATGAAATATGATTAATGTAGTTCTTCAATATAATACATCTACACTTATTTGTTTCAGCTCTTGTTCTTTTATTACTTTTTTATACATTTCATTATTTTGACATATATAACATATTTATTTATGTGTTTATTTCCACATTTACTTATATATTTTTTTAATTTATACTTTGGTCACTTTTCATCCTCCCTATCAGTCAAACTTGGTTTTGGGAATCAACGTTAATAGAAAAAAAACATAATTTCTGTTTTGAATTTAAAGAAGTTACACATTTAATAGTAAATAGTGTAAATGTACAGAGGCTGTCTTTTCTCTGTGCAGTATATTTATGGTAACAGGATGTACAGGTTGTTGCTGCAGGGGCAAATATTTGGGTTATGTAATGTATTCAGTAGATTTTTGTGTTTTTTGCAACTGAATATCAAAAAACACGATTGTTAAGTAGCACACATAATCACTTTCCTCAAAATTATATGTGCAGAGAAACTATTAAATTGTTTAAATATACACTATACAAAGTATATACTATTTTCGCATTACAATATAAAACCTTGCAATTAACTCAACAAGGAAAAGTCAGGTTCCACCGAGATTTGAACTCGGATCGCTGGATTCAGAGTCCAGAGTGCTAACCATTACACCATGGAACCACCACTGCTGTTCAGCTCGATAGTTTAGTTTATGTAATGTACGTAATGTATTCACGATATATCAAGTGAAGTGTTGTTTTCAAATTGATGCTCATGTAACTTTCGAAAACAAAACAAAAAATAACTTCTTGAGGAGAACATTATCGATTTACGTTTTCTTGTTCTCCTGTTAGCCATGTCAACTTAGTTAACGTCAGTTAAAGCATTGTTCTTAGAAGGGAAATAAATCGTAAATGAATCGAATAGGCTCAAAATAAGTACGTCACGACATTAAAGTAGTTAACAAGAAAAACAGGATGGCCCGTACGGGGATCGAACCCGCGACCTTGGCGTTATTAGCACCACGCTCTAACCAACTGAGCTAACCGGCCACGTGATGTGAGTCAAAATGTCGACTATTCTCATATCGTTATGCTATAGTTAAAAAGTGATATTGAAATATTAGGACAGAACAGTGTAAGTTGTGCTGTTTATACAACAGACAGTTTATAAAGTGCCGAGCGGCTTGCTTGATTTTTTTTTTTTACAAACATAATTTTAAATCTTATACGTTCATTCAACACATATCAAATGCAGCGACATGATAAATGTCAGGTTAACTAAATGTGTTCGACAGTCTGATATGTTTTCACAATTCATCCTTAACACAGACACAACAACACAGATTGTAAAACGCTATGGTATATTCCTAAAATTAGAATTACCTTGTTGCTGCTGGATGCCACCACCAACCAGTCAAGTCACAGTTTTCATATATGTCTGCCATGGTTCATAAGTTCATGCCTGTGTCCAAGTGGATGTCTGTGATACATTATTGACGCCAATGGGAGGTCACAGTGACCTTGGTTGACCTTTGACCACCAAAAATCTAATCAGTTCATCCCTGAGTCCAAATTGATGTTTGTGACAAACTCACAATCACATGCACCTCTTGACATGTTAGAGTTGATAAAGATAGTTGACCTTTTTAGGAAAAGACATATCAGTTTTATGTAAACATACATAAATATACACCATTTGTAGCATCCTTTAACATCTCAGGTGCAACACTGCAATGCAGCAGTGATGGTGCTCCACAGGAGACATAAAAGAAGAGGACGATAGTGAAAGTAAGAACGACTTCTACACCATTATTTTCACAATTCACGCTATTTTCATGAGTTTGGCTTGTTGATGTCACTGACTGTTTTTGCGTGTAAAATTCAAGGCTAAAATAAAGTCATTTGGAGTTAGTAATGGGTTGAAAATCAGTTTCATAGGACACAGCCGGGTGCCAGTTACATGTTCCAATATTTTTGCTCACCTATAATTTGTGTTATATGATACAAAAGGTGCTTTCTTGGGTGTTGTTTAACATATCAGACATCTGACTTGTGCACACACATTGAGAGTTGCATTCAGTCCAGAGCTTGTTATGATGCCTCAGTACTGACGGTGCCACATACCCTCCCTCAGCCACACTTCTGCCTTATATCATTTTTTTCTGCCAGTCATATCAAGCACACTTTGAGGTGCCAGTGTTGGCAAAGCTGTCCCCTCTTAACAGATACACATGACTAACTGCTGTGTAATACTGCCTGAATCAAGCTCATAAAGTGCTATGAGACTTTGTAATCCTTCCTCTTTTTATGTCTTTTCCTTCTGGTTGGATAATAAGCTACAGTGTGGCCTGGTAGCTCAGTCAGTGGAAAAGTACCGTAAAAAACAAAGTGACTCCACACTGATTTTCTGTATCTGGGTAGATATGTGCTTTTGACAATTCCTTTATGACTGTATTAGTCTCTTTATTTCAATACAAATTGAAAATATAGAAATTATGTACACAGTAAAAAAAAACACACAAAAATATTAGTTTCTTCTTTGAGAGACTGGAAGAAGTCCAGCAAGGACCGGACTCAGCATCTGGCAGCTTCATCTGGACGCCAAGTTGATCCTTCCATAGTTCGAAAAAGCTTGATCAGGTCTTTGTGGAAGATGTACTTTGTATATTTTCTAGTTGTTTTAACACTGAGAAATAAATATATATGAGCATCATAGCATTACTAAAAAAGACAAATCTGATGGAGGCCTCAGACTTTTACACTGTACTGTAGGACTAATGTGATTTACTTGTGGAGTGATGTCCAGCTTATCCTTATAATTATCCACTGTAATCAGAACTGTAACAGAACTGTGAGCGTTGTACATAATTAATATTTTTACCTTTAAAATGTGTATTACATTTTACTGACACTACGTCTGTGCTTTTACATTTATATGCAGAGCTTTAAAGTATTCCAAACATTTAACATATTTTTTTAAATATACCAAAGCCCTGTGAACAATTTGCAATAAAGTGAGTAAAAGTTGCAAGAACACAACAAACGTTTTTGGTACTGAAGTGAATTATAGATGCTGTGAGCTGACTTATGGCATTGAGTCAACACACGACATGAAAAGAATCTGTGAGTGAATATCACAGCATTTCAAATCATTAGTGCTCCATCTAATGATGTGAAGAACTGCTTTTAAGGTTTCCGAAGTAGCCTAATTGTCTTCCTAAAGAGGACATAGGGTCGGTGTGTTTCTCTTTCCTCCATCCTGACCCTGGCATGAAGACTGGGACGTCATTCTCAAATAACCAGGGCAGATGACATTTCAGATCAGCTGCTGAAGAACGGCATCACCGAGAGAGCATCCGTGAAGAAACGAGAGATATGATTTTCAGATGAGAGAGGAGAATGGAGTCAAAGCACAAAACTAGACGAGAGTAGACTCGTCATAAAATGTTCTTATAGCTGTCTGGTCTATAAAGAGGACGTCGTCTGACCTTTGCTTATAAACAAATAAAAACAGACCCTTAATAAACCCTTAATAAAGTGAAGCATGTTTACATAATATTTCTTCATGTCCTGTTAGCTAAATACCATTCTGCTTACTTGACACTGAGCTACGTTCTGTACCTCACAGTGCTTTACAACTGTCAGATTAATATCAACATAGCTGCAGCGCTCCAATTCCTTTAGCTAATGTTACCATTTAAATAGACTGCTCATTGTTTTCCTGTACAGTCCATCTTGTTTTTTTATTCCTATTTATTATTTCATAATTGAAAGGATTGAAATATTAAGCTTGGCTGTACCTCGAAGGAATATATCAATGTGTGTTTTTCAAAGAATCCATCTACCAATTATCTGGGGAACAGCTATAATTAAGAGCAACAGTATCTGGTTTGAAACATGAGTTGCTCTCGCCTGAAGAGAGGAGTTTGGTGATTGCATCCAGGTGTTATAAATAGAGTGGGAGGATAGTAAGACAGTGGTCCTTTTCCAGCACTGAATTGGCAACTGTGTCTTTTGTTTGAACATTTATTCTAGCATAAGAGTAGTGAGTTTTGTTGTCCAGATTTTTTATGAACCCTATCTGAGGTGCCGTTTAGGATAAAGTTTGATCTAAACTAAAACTATCATCAAAAGAGCTGATAGGATTATTTATCTGTCCTTTAAGTATTCACTTAACTGGACCCTGGTCCTGTGGTCTTTTCTGAATGCCGTGCTCTGTAGTGAACTCTGTATGTTGGACAAGCCAAACGTATGTGAGTTTTCTTTTGAGTACAAAAACGAGCCAATACCAGGCTCAGATTATTAGGCAGTTTCTCCTCAACTTTCCAGTACTTCACAGTCTTGTGGCTGATACATGTAGATAACACTCAACATAGTTGGTTGTTTAAACCCAAGCTCAAATATCCAGAAGTGACAAAATGAAACTTTGTCACATGAGAGTATTTGCACTTAAGCAGTCTGTATTAATAGCTGTGCTTGAGGTGTTGATAGTCACTTGTCAAAGTTCTACTCATTGAGTTGTACATAGATTCACATGAGGTTTCTAGTGATACTAACTGTGGTTTAATGTCTAGTTAATTCTGACTACATAAATACACTTTAGTGATCTAAAAGTAAGAAATGTATGATCTGCAAGATGGATATTTCTAGTCCTACATTATTTGTAAAGTTGCAAAACTTACGTGACAATCTTACAGTACAAGATTTTTTGCTGAGGTAAAACTCAAACTAATCATTATCATGTAGTCTCGAATCAACTTTTTCTTTAATTTCTCTCAGATCCGCTCCAACATGTACTGTACATGGTGAGCAGTTCAGCTGGACCTGAACGTGTTTAACAAGTTAATCACCTTAAATCCACATCATCCCTTCATTCTAGTTACATATCAAAAACATTAAGGGTGGCCAAACCAACTATTTGGTACAAAGTTAAAAAGAAAGAACATAGTTGTGAGCTCGAGAACATCAAAAGGCCCCTAAGTCATTAGAAAACATGGATGACAGAAGAATTCTTTCCTTACACGGTCACAGTCAGCCAAATCAACGTTGAGGTAGGTGGACCCATGCAATGTCAAACACGATGCAGGACAGAACGGAGAAAAAAGGGAAGATGCTGGTGTTTTCTTGCCTGTGTAAACCTTGCATCTGCTGAAATTCTACAGATGCCATATTGAAACTAAACGTCGACAAGGTAACACATGTCTTGTTTTTAGGGGTTTCATATATGCCCCCCTCATGACAGTTCAGCTCCGTCTGGAATCCAGCTCTTGCTGGGAACCAGAATTCCAGGTCTACGACCAGTGTGTTTTAGTTGAAATGCTGAGAACTTGGTTTGACAAATGAGATCTTAACAGGTTCTCTGTTGGTCAAAAAGCCCTAGAAGATGACACAGGCAGCAAAGGAGCAGTAATTTGGTTTCAACCTTTATTCTGACAGACCTTTACCTCATGGGGAGTTACAACAATTGATTTCAAAGTAGAACCTTTCCAGGTGGCAAAGGAAACAGCCTTTAAGAAAATTCAATATACATACCCATTTAAGGACAACAAACGTGTATAAAAGTATAAAACAAATTCCAGTGTAGAACTCACTGTGGGCTATATTATAAAGCTAATAATAGTGCAGCTCCATGACTAATCCAACATGAAGAATATGACATATCTGCTCAAATGATAATGAAATACACAGATAACAAACTGTTTATCCTGTTGTGATCATTGTTAATACTTTGCTGGAAGACTAGCTGAGTGTTCTGACTGTTCATCAGTCACCAACAAATCATGTGTGAAGACATTATCTGATATTCTTCAGGAATCTGAATGGCTGGTCTGCACAATATATGCACATCAGTTCACACAAATGAACCACTGACCTGTTTTTTTATGTGTGAAAGTGTGAAGAAAAAAAATACATTTACAAAATTTAGCATAATTGAAGGTGAATTTATTACTTTAAACATTACTAACTTGAGGTAAAATACATATTTCTGTATTTCTTCAACTCAATCAACAGTAAAAAGTGTATTTATAAAAATGATGACAGTACAATACAGGAGCATAATGCAGGTAGAAATCACTCATAAAAAAAGCTGCATGCATTGTGTCCTGCAGCATTTAGTTTTGTGCAGTCATTCACAAGATGCTTTAGATAGGAGTCAGAATCATATGTTTAGGTTTCACACTTAAAGCCAACATTACCACTCCATGAGGTATTTCAACTCATTTCATGATGTCCAGCAAAAAACACTGACACCAGTGTGGAACCAGTCTCCAGTGACAGTAAAGGCAACAGTTTGATAAAGGAAAATTTGTACTACTGTGAAACTACTGTGAATCATACCTACAAACTACAGCTTTGCATACTGCACTGTGTCTAACTATAACAATACAACTATAAAGTAAAGAAAAATCACTGGCAAACACAAAGGCACATCTCTTACACTGACGAATAGAGAGGATAATGAGGAGGAATGGGTGAGAACAAGGAAAACAAGAGATAAAGAGTTCTCTCCATGCAGATGTAGAAAACTGTTACATTAAATTTATCATGTGAGTAAAATGTAACTCAGGGAAATGGGCTTGCAGCAACTCAGGCATGCTTGAAGACCATGTCAAATAGTCATATATTAAAAAAAAAAATGCTACAGCCTGAGACAGTGTTTGTATCACTTGTGTCCACGTGTTTGTGGTTGCCACATTATTGCACATCAAAGCCACCGGCACTGCACTGCGACCCAGTTCACTGTGGTCAGAACAGGGTGGATCACTTCTGGATCGTTTCAAACTTTGTCACAGTGTGGTAAAACTGTGTAACTGTGTATTTACATGTAATAATCTTCTCTCTTTGCATACAGATGAATTTTTCACAGTTTCCATTTAACTAAAATGACATTTGGTGCATAAGCCATGATTCTTGGTATGTATCAGTGTAATCTACTGGAAAATATAAAAAGAAAAAAGAAAAATACAGCACAATTTCATTTTATTTTGGGACTATGTATGTAATCATTATTGCTGTATATTATGCTGGCTTCTTTTCTGTCTAGAATCAGTGATGCAGCTGATTAAGTAAGGTGCTTCCCTGATGTATCACCACAAACTGACCATTATACTGTACAGAATCTGCACATAACTGTTCCCCCCTCTGTGACAAACTTGTCTGCCTCCACCTAGCGTCCACCTTCTCCATCTTCTTTCATCCTCCTCAGCAGCTGGTGGTGTCCAGTAGCTGCTTGGCTGCAGATGCCTCTTCGTTATCGGACTTGGTCCTCTTGTTGTGCGCGGCTCTGGCTGTTGGTTTCTGTATGCGTTTGATCTTAAACACATCCCACTTCTCAGAAAGCAGGCCATTGTTGAAAATGAGGGAAGCCAACCATGAGAAAAGCAGAATGGACAACAGCGAAACAATCATGATGGTGGTGCGGAAGGGGAAGAACTGGGTAAGCTTTCCCTCTTTGTCCAGCCGGCAGCCAGGGAACTGGATGGCAGGTGGTAGGCCAATGAGCGGCTCGCCACTTAAGACCCTCATGATGATTCCCATCACGAAGCCCACAGTGGCTCCGTAGGAGTTAGACACTTTGAAAAAAAGAATGCAGACCAGCTGAGGGAACATGATGGTGTAGGACATGTCCACGCCGACGAGCCAGAAGACTAGGACGCTGCTGTCCAGGAAGGTGAGGCCAGTGCCAGCCACGCCCACAACCACCACTGAAATACGGATCACCCACTGCATCTCACGATCTGACGCCTGAAGGATTGGAGAGAATGAAAATGAAATGTAATTAAGATTCACATTGAACCTTGTTAGTATTTAAGGACCTGAGACCAAGACAACAAGAAAGTTGTTGCCAAATTCTCACCTGCTTTCTGATGATGTTCTTGTAGATATTTGAGGAGAACAATGAGGCGGAGGACAGCAGGGCTGAGTCCATAGAGGACATGACAGCAGCAGCTACAGCTCCAATGCCAATGACAGACACGTAAGGGGGTGTTAGGTACTGCAGCGCGATGGGGAGGATGGAGCCTGCCTGGTCACGCTCATATGGGGTGGGCAATCCATAGCTGGTTGAATTCCAGTCTAGGAGGAAGGACAGATGTCAATTTGGAGACAAAAAGGGATTTTCAGAAGACTGTGGAAAGAATAAATGAATGAAAACACTATTTAAATGTCATATATTAAAATATGAAAAACAGATGTATGATTTTGATTTGATTAAGACCATGACACACCAAGTAAAAGCAAGCTGACAGAAGAAGTTAGGTACCTGTAGATGCAGCCACAGCTCCGATGAGCACAGAGGGGATACCCAGCACAAGGCAGAAGGCTGAAGAGGCGAAGCAGGTCACTTGAGCTTGGGTGTAAGATGAGGAGGACAGGATTCTTTGATAGAATGCCTGGTAGGCCAAGCCGCCCAGCGCCTAGCACAAACACACAGATCAGACACGATGACAGGAATCAGTTTGTCGCAATTTCACTAACTAGACCCAAATGCACCACTAGAGAGAGGAAGTAAGATAATATAAAGATTTTAGTCCTAGGATCGCAGAGTACAGAAACACCAAATCACTGCTCATGAGGGAAGCCACATATACAAGAAACCAAGGACGCCCATCCAGAGAATAAATAACAGAGAATAAAACAGAAATATTCTAGAAGTAAAGTCACTAGAGATACAGTTGCAGTGTCCAGTCACTAACACATCTCCAATAAAGAGGTGTATCGGTCCATTAAAAGACTTCTGTGAAGGTTGGTCTATCTCTTTCTTGCTCAGTCTCCTCCAAGCTGTCTCCTCGCTCCTTGGAGCAGAAATAAGCAAATTGAGGTGTCTTAATGATGGGGGAGAAAAACTAAGGAGCGAGGAGATGAGAAATAAGGTGGGAAGCACCCTGTGTGTACAATTTGTGTGAAAGCAGGAGAAAACAAGGTCCATAAACAACTAAACAGAGTCTAAGACCAGGATTGTGACACAGATGCTGTCATGCTTGGCTTCTTTCTCATTTAATCACAGAAGCCTATTCAATTTAACGTTACCAATGACCCGTCTTCCTCCACTCACCAGCAGCATGAAGTCATCAAACCACTTGCCGGCCTCATCGAACTCCACTGTGCCAACCCAGGGAGCCTGGAAGGTCTGGTTGTAGGCTGTCAGTGAGATGTCCACAGTGTGAGGGTTGGTCATCAGGAAAGGAACACACACCCACTGTACACACAAACACAGGGACTCAGCTAATCTCATAAACCTTTGAAACTGACACTGGGAATTAGAAATGTGAAACAAGAGGTGGAGGTAACACTGGAGTTTCTGAATGGTGTACAGCATCCCAATGTCACATTATGGTTACACTGTGTCTATTAGTCCAGAATGACTTGTATTTAGTTTATAAAATAACCTCATCACAAGATCCATTTAGTAGGCGTTCCAGAGCTTTTCAGGTGTGTCACAGGATCTCCACCAGCAGACGTAGTTTTTACAGAATTTAATTGGAATTTCGAAGCTCAACTTTGAGCAAGAAGACTTTAAAAAATGCAAAGTTGACATCTGGGAAAACATCTACTAATGAAGATCATGTTATAAGATTGAAAGCTCTGGAACACCTACGGTATTAAATGGACCTTGTGGGGAGATTAAATAGTCAAGAAGAACGATGCAGAGAGTCCATTTCAGTACTGACTAGCATGTTCATGGCTGGATGCTATGTTGTTAGCTGCTAACTAGTCATGTAAGTAGTCCTTATGTCACTGTGCCTCGAGAACTACATTTGCAATGATTCAGTAGATCTTACGCACTAGACTGACAAAGATGAGGATAAGCTGGATGACGTCTGTGTAGGCCACAGAGTAGAGCCCTCCCAGCAGTGTGTAGATTATGGCTACCAGTGAGGAGATGATGATGGAGTAGGCATAGGGAAGGTCCAAGATCACACTCATAGTTCCACCTGGAACAACACAACAGAGCGATGAGCATCAGTGCGATGTTGGATGCTACAGACACATGCATCTATTGCATTTATTGTGATACTGTAGTATTTATACAGACACACATATTCATACGTCAACTGTTATGCAATTACAGATTTAATGATGATTCTGGCACTCTAGTCAGATACTTTCAAAATACAGGTGCATTATCCATATCACAGCAGTTTCAGTCACCAGAGGTGGTCAGCAAAGTTGGTTAACTTTGTATAACCAACCTCTTTCATAGAGCAGCCCACTCATAGGCATCACCAGGGATGGTACCGCATACAGTGGCTCAAACATTGTCAGTGGATTTCACTGTTTCCCATCCAATCTTTTTACACACAGACATGAAATTAATTCTAGTTTGAATTATTATTCATCTCGCTATCTGTCTAACCCCCGTCTTCAAATAACACTGAAAGCATCTTTAAAAATACAGAGAACACGTGTACATAAACACAAACATTTTCTCTCCTGCACAATTACTACTTCTGCAAGTTTAGGGAGACAACGGTAAAAACAATGCTAAATATACATGTAGCAGCTTGTATAGAACAGTGCACAAGGATCACATCACAAGGAGCCAATTTAATCTTGTAAACTTTAAACTAATAAGCACTTTATTTTTATTGAATGATTAATTGTGCTTGTAATTTTAAGGGTCAATCCTTATTTCTTATGCACTACAGCAATGTCAAGCTTCCACAGTCCCTTTGTGTAAAATGTGTGCATGGCAAATATTGCATATGCTTTTTTCTAGAGCTTGGTGTTTTAAAAGTATAAATAAGATATTTTTTCTAGCAGCTCAGAATCCTGTAGCACCCTTCTCTTTGTTTATTATGCACTGTAAACATTTTTGAATTACTTACTGTAAGTGGCATTTTCTTTGTTGTACGCAACGTTATAGTGCCACTAAAAACTCTGGGATTCAAGTGAGAATCTTCTGAGACTAAAGTCAGAATAATCTGCCTTTAAAAATACAGACAATAATAATTACTTTTTATTAATGCTACAGTAAATAAAAAGCTGATAAAAAGGCTACAGTTATAGCAAACTGCTTTAAGCTCCATTGCTGCTGATGACATTAACATTAGTGTCTGTAGTTAAATTCCTTTTTGTTTATTTATCTAATTGATTTATTAATTCTTGAATATAAAAACTTTATTCTCGGAAAACACAGACTTCTCATTCAGTTTAGTTTTTATCTAAGATGCTGACATGGTTGAGTTGGTGCAAAAAAAAAGCTCCACACATCAGTGCCAGTCGTCACACGCATCATAGTGACAGCATTAGAGTGAAGTAACTCACCCAGGCTGACGAGCGTGCGTGCCACCCACAGGACATCGGCCACCAGTGCAGGAAAGATCAGCGCACTGCTCAGGACATTCCCATACCTCTGCTGGAAGGGGTCCATCATTGTCACATACTTGTTCTCTCTCATTGGCTTGGCAAAGAATAATCCACCTGGAGCAGTTGGGAAGAAATGTTCTCTCCACATAATCCAATAAACACTTTCAGTTGAACAGAATGGGGAATGTCATATTCTCTCATCAGGGACTGTGGGATTTCCAGTTTTACTAATATTTTCACATGTTGCAAATGTTTAGAGACAGTTCAGTTTGTCAGTTTGGTGAATTCATGTAGATCTAAGTCTCTTTGCACCTGTTGCCTCAAGTTACAATCCTGAGCTGATTTGTTGAGGTTCTATTTTTAACATAAGCAACACTTTTATTGGTGTGTGGAGTCAGGTGGGGGGTGTGGGAGCCACATTAGGGGGACAACAACGCTTCAACTTGGAACACAGGTTACTGTAGTTCATTTAATGTAATACACTGTATGTAGAAGCTTTGGGAAAGACATCAATTCAATTTAATTTCAATTCAATTAAGACTTCAGGACCACAGTCTGTGTTTTTAGTTTTTTCAGTGTATAAATGTTTCCAGGCTATGTGGCAGGTGAATAACAGCAACTAACTTCATTAGTATTTTCTGTTGCTTGCAAGTGTTAATTTCAGACTGTGCATACAAAACCATTACATCTTCCACAAGGTTCTCATCTAGTTTTGTGTCTATTTAAATCCTGCGTGGATAGCATGCACCATTAAATCAATTTCAGTTGCATAGTTGTATTGAATTAAATTTGGCACAGACTACAAACAGCTGACATTGCCGTAAAACCAGACGTTGGCAGTTAAGGGAGGGTTATAGTTTAAGGCTTGAGGGTCATTGGCAGAACTCACCTAAGAAGAAGGTCAGGACATAAGGCACAGGCATTAGAGCCCACACTGCACCAAGTGTTGGGTTGTATGTTGCCTCAGCTATACCAAGGATGAAGCCTCCACCCACCCATGTAGCTGCAGAGAGAAAAACACGTAAGAGAAACATGACAAAGACACCACACCCAAAGACACAAAATAACTTAAAATGTCTGATATCACTTTTTCCCCAAACATAAATTATTTGACTAATGTTATGAGCAGTTTAGAACAAGTGGGACGGTAAACTGGCGTCTAAGCAGGATTCCCTCTGACTGATTTACCAGTAAGAGTGAAGATGCCGACTAGCAAGTTGATGTTGCGTCCAGCAAGTAGCGTTATTTCCATGCCGTCTCCTGTGCACTTTTTCTCCTCCTTCTTGGACCTCATGGATGCCCAAATCCCGGTACCCAAGATCAGCACATAGAACACTGCCATCACCACCAGACCTGGCACATTAAGAGCCATCCTCAACTACTTTTGTGTTCGTTTCCTGTTGTACCAAAAAGAGAAATGCTAATAATAAAGATATTTTCTGTGACCATTTAAATCACTACAGCATAAATTGCAGGAGTAACAAAGTCACAAATCATTTACATTTACATTTGCATACAACAAAGTATATTTTAGGGCAAGACTGCAGGGCAAGAGGTCAGTGAAGGCAAGTTTACACAAATTCAGATGTCAAGATGATTCTGACAAACATACATTCACCATGTGCAGAAAGCTATTAAGCACAAATTACAAACAACTAACAGAAAACAGTAGCACACATTCAAATGAATGAAGAAAGTAAGTTGAGAAAGGTCCAAAACTCTTCTTACAGAAAGAAAGTAAATAAAGCTCTGCTAGCTTGGTAGATGGGATGAGGAAAAGAAGGTGGAGAAGAGGAAAATAGAAGGCAAGGTGTGTGACGGATGAAGAGACACAGAGGTGAAGGGGGTCTCACCATGCAGCTGTGATAAAGATGGTGGACAGATGTTGTCCCCCCGTCTTCAGGGGTTGGATGGCCGATTTTCAACACCAAACATTGAGAAGTGAACACAACTCAGAGTCAAGTTAGTGAGTGTGACTTTGTGTGTGTCTATGAATGTGTGGTTACCGTAACGTAACGTAAGGATGGTTTTCTAAAAAGCACTAAAAGATTAGACAAGTCTGTGCATCTATGAAAACCTTGGTTTGGAAACAGGTGGTCCACAAAGCCACAAAGTCCACTCTGACTTTCAACCACCAACTCTGCACATTGATCTATGTTAAATATCACAATAAGGCAATTTCTTACTCAAAAAAGTCTTTATTATATACAGAGATGAACTAATCATAAACAGAGAAAAAACAAGACATAGCTCCCACTCAACACAATCTCTCTGTCAGAAAATCAAAAAACAAACAAAAAAAACTTTATGTGCCGCTAACTACCCCCAAAATCATAAACAGCAATTAACGTCTTAGAGATCAATGAACATCTGAAAGCTTTAAGGGCTTTTAAATGGAGCTTTATTCAGCCACAGGGGTGGCTTGCACAAACAAAAGAACACTTGAGAAGGAACTGTGGGAATGTCATGTGACAGTGCAAGGAACTTAAGAGATATCTGCTCCTGAGATAAATGGCTTTCAGTAATTGACAAATAATGACTTCACAGACACAAATACAAAGCCCTGGACTGTACTGTGCTGGAATGACAAGGCCAATTCATTTTTTTTTCTGCTGTAAACATTTGTTTTTCCCAGAGACATTTGGGTTTAAGATCAAAAGATGATTATGAGATGAAAGTATTCAGTATTTCATCTCTTATCTCTTTATTTACACTTAATAAAGGTAACAACATAGAACATACTGTAGCACCTTTTGTATCAGAGCAACCAAATTGTAGGTGAGCAAAAGTATTGGAACATTTGACAGACAGGTTACCCAGGTGTGTCCTGTTCGAACAATGCATGGCTCTAAATGATGGGTTTTACCTGTGAAGACTAACTTTGTTCAAATGGATAAATCAGCATAAAAAAACTGAGAGCTGTTTATGATATAAAAGCGAGTCATTTGGCATCTGAGAAAATAGAAAACATTCGAAGGCATTGCATAAACGTCGAGGCATAGCCCGTAGAACAATTAGGAAAGTCCTGAAAAAGAAAGAAACCTCTAGTGTACTGAGCAACACACACAGAGGAGGTCAGAAGGAAAACAACAGCAGATGACAGAAGCAATGTGAGTCAGTGACATCACCAACAACCTCCACAGAGCAGAGGTGAAGGTATCACAATTCGATATGCAGTAAAAATGAGAAAGCCACACTGGAATTTGCAGAAGAGTACAAATATGAGTCATAAAAGTTTCATGGACTCATGAGACCAAGATTAATCTCTGCCAAAGTATGGAAAGTCGTACAAGATCATCGGTGAAACACAGTGGAGGTACATAGTATCATGGCTGGGGCTTGGCTTGGATTTTAGAGATACTTACTAACATTTAGTAATAATACTGTATAAATTATATGAGGTCTACAGTAACATTTTGTCTACTAAATTACAAAGAAAACAAACACTCTACCAACTCAAAAAGGAGATTCTTAGAGGGAGAAAGTGGAAGTTTTTAGACTGACCTAGTCAATCACCAGACTTTAACCCAAATGACTGTGCATTTCACACTAAATGCTGAAAAAGAGATTAAAGGGAGAGCATCCCAAAAACAAACGACAAGTTAAGGAGGTTACAGTCAAAGGCTGGAACAGCATCAAAAGAAGAAACCAACAATTCAGTGATGTCAGTGAGTCACAGGCTTGATGCAGTTATTGCAAACTAGGGATTTGCAACCAAATCATGCGTTTTATTTTCTTTAATTTACTTTAAAACTATGTTCCAATACTTTTGCTTAAAATTTGGATCATCTGATACAAAAGTTACTATCATTTATGTATCCCGGTTTAAATAACATAAAATATGAGCTGAAATTCTGAATTTCCATCTCATATTCACAAATCTTAAATATTCATATACATGATCTTAAGCGTACAGCAAACACAAATGTAGTGGCCTTGCCATTGAAATCCCTACAGAGGGGACTGTAATCTGTTATTGCTTGATAAGTTTGTTTTGGCAACTCTAACCCCATGTGTTGGCAACATTATGATCCATTTTAAGTTGATCCATTTTCTTCGCTAATGTCTGAAAAACAATAAACCAAAAGTTTGATTCATTCTTCACCTGCCAGCAGCTAACTTTGTCTTAACGCTGATGGTGCGAGGCAAGTAATGATTTCAAAGGTTTTCCAGCTACCTGTTGTTGCTGGAAATGAGCGAGCAGAGAGACCTGGAATCAGGAAACACATAACCTATTTTGGAGTTGAACTGTATGCATCCCTTACAACATATTCCCTTGTTCATAAGGCCCTGGTCAATGATTGTTGATTATTTTCCTGTCCTCAGTGAGCATGAATGTTACTGAAACATGGGAGATATATTTGGAGATATATATTAATCGGTCACATTTTATTGGTTGACATACACTGCATCCTACATTTCTTTTGCAGGAATTGAAATTGAATTTCTCCCATTTCTGTTTCCCAAGCCAAATCATTTTTTTACTGAAAGATGCAAAATGAATAGTTAACACACCTAATGTAGCCCATTAAAAGGAGCTGGAAGCCAGAAAGGCCCGTGTGGTTGAACAAGACTCAGACTTTATCCTCCTGACTCCAAATGGGTCTCAAGCCTCTGCCTACATTATCAATTTGCTATTAACACTTATCAGCATTTTCCCTAAAAACATACACACAGAGACAGGGATTTAAAAAAAACAACTATAATTTCCCTGCCTTATTTCTAAGTAAGAGAGTGAGCGCACAAACACACACACACACACACACATGCGCACACACAGTTTTGGTTACACAGCACCTGGTGACTTTCCATAGCTCTTCCAACATGACTGAAGCACGAACACAGTATACCTGTGCACATAAACAGATGCTCAAAGGGTAGGACCTGCTTTTATCAATGTATCCACAAACTAAAAATAATTGTGTAATTGTGCCAATTTTAAGATGACAGTACAATCACGTCGTACATGAGTATTAAAGAAAAAAAAATCTATGCCTGACAACCCTTTTCATTTCCACATACAAACAAGTGAAAAAATCTTTCACTAGTGCAAACATCGTGCAGGCACAAATGACCACAGAAAACTTTCAGAAATAAACAGCATGCCAGGAAAATAAAGGAAGAGATTAAGGAAAACTGTACGGATAAACTGCACATTGGTGCACTGACAGTTTTTGGATTTTAACATTTTGGTGGTTTGGGTGCTGACAGGTTGATATATGCAGCAGAATTTTTATCTTTTTAATATCTACCTAATCTCTGATTTTAATGTAATGTACAGGGTACCTTCAGAACTAGTTGTGGGGATGCTAAATGATGACACAAAGAACTACATTTCTGCAGTGTACATCTGAACAAATTTTATGTTGAAACTAGATAAGTTAGACAGCATCTAATGATATCTGAAGGGTTTGTGTATGGCCACAGTGTAACCTTTGTCTGAGAGAAAGCAGACACAACCTTCACTCTGTGATGAGAGTGTCTTTGAATATGAGTGTTTTGTGTTGTTGTTGCTATATGTTGTTTTCTCTGTCTTTGGCATTCACTTTCATACTGTAGGTGCAGTGTGTGTGTGTCTTGAGTGTGTGTGCAGCTACGAAACTCTTTCCATGAACATGTTCCATATCATCCCCTCCCACACTGCTCATCATCTCTCAGTATTTTTCCATTCAGACCGACTCTTCTCCACCTGCTGCAATTTTGTGCTGTGGAGAGAGTTTGCGGACATTATCACGTCTTATTCACGAATAGTCCTGAACTCAGTGTAAGAAATTACTTGTATGTGTGTGTAACATTTGTGTAACCATACACTGAATCATGCAATGGTATATATGTTGCAGGATAAGTTGAGTGGATGTAGGAGTAAATATGACACAAAAAAAAACTACTAAAAAACAACAAACTACAAAAACAATTTGCATCTACAGTGACACACAAAATTTGTGTGTCACAGTACAATCACGTCTTACATGAGTATTAAAGAAAAAAAATCTATGCCTGACAACCCTTTTCATTTCCACATACAAACAAGTGAAAAAATCTTTCACTAGTGCAAACATCGTGCAGGCACAAATGACCACAGAAAACTTTCAGAAATAAACAGCATGCCAGGAAAATAAAGGAAGAGATTATTATATTATTATTATTCCACAATGAATGGAAACTGCTCTTTGCATCATATATGGTCACTCTAAAATCTAATTTAGTCATATAGATTCATATAGGTTAATTTTGACCAAGTCTCATTAAAAACTTTTTTTTTTCATACAAATTTTCAACAAAATATTTCTGCAAAACAAGACACGATAAATTAATCTGACACTACTTGCAATACAATCTGCATATAAGTCTGACCACTGTCCCATCATCTGCAACCAAGTGCAGTGGAAAATTACTTCATATGAAAACATTGATAAATGGACAGAAAAAAACAACGACAGGAAAGATAAACCACAAGAGCCAATTTGGCTTCACAGTACTGCCCTGCAGTGCTATTTCTAGGTTAGGCACACACTCTTGGTGTGCCTCAACTTGACCAGCTTTTTCAAATGCATGTGTGTCATACATGCACACACAGCAGAACTTAACTTTAAAGCAAAAACATGTACATAAACCACAATAAAGTAAAAGAAAAAGCACCAGAGACTTGTGTGAGCAATCTGAATGAATGAATACATACCTAGGATTAACAGTATGTGTCAGTTCTTACTGATGATATGAAGAGGAAACAGAGGCTACTGTCACAGGACAGAGGACGGGCCAGGTGATAAATTATGTCCAAAAGTTGAAAGATTCACACGACACTCATCCAAAGTTGAGGAGGGTGAACGACTGGCAAGAGATAGAGGGCAACAACAGAAAAAAAAACAATCAGGGATTTAAAAAAAGGCAAAAAATGTTCAAAGGTGTTTATAATAAAGTTATCTGCAGTGGAAAGTGAGAAGTTTCAGAGCTGATATTCAAAGCTCATGAGGCAGGTTCAGCGAAGGAGGGTGGAACTCTAAACTCTGCACTCAGCTTTCCCCTGGTTTTAAAGCTCAAGGGGTGGGAGGGGTCACACAGAAGACACAGAGAAAGCAAGGAAGCTGCCACATGATAGATGATGGCATTGGTGCTCCCGTCTGCAGCCAATTAGCTGTGCTTAGAATGTGCAGGGGGGCTCAGCATCTGTTTGATTCTTGTAAACATGAGGATGATACTGACTTTAAGGCAGCATTAGCACTTCCAGTTGCATTGTTTCCTGGTGACATCTCTCACGCTGGCTGTATACAGGAGCTAGGTGAGAGCGATATGCAATGCCTGATAAGATAGTACTGCAATACTACTTCTTCAGATGCTCAATAAAACACTTTTATTTGAATGGGTGCTTGTTTAGAAATGGGGAATGAGGTCCATCTGGTCCATCTGCATGTGCCTGTGGTTCATTACAGTTCCAACACGCACTAGATTCTTTTTTTTGTCCCAGCTACAAAACAAAGTGCTTTCTGGTCTGTAATGGTTCTGAAAACAAGACTGAAACTGCTGCACACAAGTACATGGCCCCGTAACACAGTTCCCTCTGCCAGTACAAAACAAAAACCAAGGTATGAACAAGAACAAGTTAAAAGAGGACTTTGGACCACAGAGCATGTTTGTGGCTGGTGGCTCTTGATACAAGTCTCCAGCCTCGCTCCACTCCTTGTGAAGCTCTCCCAAAATCTCGAATCAGCTTTGCTGACTGTCTTCTTAAGGCTGCAGTTATTTCTGTTGTATGAGCACCTTTTCTTGCCACACTTTCCTTTTCCTGTCAACTTTCCATGAATACTCTTCAATACTGAAAACAGTATTGAAAATATTCTACTATTTCGAGATACTGGGACACTCAGGGATGGTTATGTCCTTGCATGAGTTGCCTGCTTCGGGTCCTTCCAGAACATTTTTATAGGGTAAAGATTAGGACTTTGACTCTGCCATTTCTAAACATTACATTTCTTCTGCTTTAACCATTCTTTGGTAGAACAACTTGAATGTTTAGCGTCATTATATTGCTGCATAATCCACTTTCTGCTGAGCCTCAGTTCACAGATGGATACATCAATATTTCCCCTGTAGAATTTGTATGAATAACTCATCAGTAATAGCAAAACCGTCCTGGTCCAGAGGCAGCAAAGCAGACCCAAATCATGATGCTGCCACAACTATGTTTCGTAGATGGGATAAAGTTCTTTGCTCGTCACCAAACATAATGCTTCTCATTCAAGCCAAAAAGTTCTTCTGTCAACAGAACATTCTTACAAGGGCGTTCTCGTTTATCCACATGGTCTTCAGCAAACTGTAGACACAGTAATGCTCTTTTTGGAGAGTAGTGTTTTCCTTCTTGCAACTCTTCCATGTACAGTATACCACTGTTGTTCAGCGTTTTCCTTAGGAGTGTGTGATATGACGATATGTAACTTGTGATAATAAAAAGCCTATTGTTTCACATTATGTATGGCACGTTCTTCCACACAGCACTGATGCAGGCCATGATTCAGGCAGGAAATTGACCTAAAGGCAACACAAACAAACATGGCCAAGTGTGCAAATGATACAGAGTGAAGTAATTCCAGAGAACAGGTGGAGTCCAACTAGTAGATTTTATGTTATGCAACAAGAACACAAGTACAAACAGTGAACTAGATGCAAAATGCCATTGAAGCTAATCTAAAGGCAAGGGTTGAGCCCTGGTTATAGTCTGATATAAGGACTCCTCCAGATTGCATCACACTTACTCAGAATAATGTGGGTGTAGACAGTTTAAATGAGAGTAAATATAAATGTAGCCTATATTTTCCAAAATCTAGATAGCACAACTGACATAACTTATTCTCACTGATCATTTGAGAGTGTTCTTTATGTGACTGTATAAACTGTTCAAAGTTTGTTGTTTGTTGTCCCTGCAGAGAGACGATGTTGTATCTGAGCCACATCAACTATCAGCATTTTCTCTGACCTTGACAGATTCAAAGCCAACCCTCTGAACCTAAACAACTGGCCACCTCATCCTAACATCCATGTGAAATGCCTACACAAGAATAAACTACACTGCGCTCCAAGCCAAACACATACTTGCTCCTAAGAAGTTCATAAGTGATCCTGGAGATGCTTTCACTGTGCTTAAGCTTCTTGGACAGCTGTGGTCTGATGGTGTGTGCTTTGAAAATGTCAGCAGTGAACAGAGTAAATGTTCAAAGTTTGGACGGTGAACACAGCAGCAATGTGTAAAATCCAAGTTGACAAGAAACTGTTATCTTGACCTGGTGGCAAGATAAAGGCCAACCCAGAAGTCAGCATCATCCAGTGGGATTTTTCCATTGCAAAAAATAAGCTCTGTGACAAACCAGCAGTTATACTACTTAATCCTCACAAATGAACACCACTTTTGTGATTTTTGAACCCTAAATACAATTACAAGAGGAAAAAAGCTATTGTTATGGTCAAAACAAAATACACAGTCACATAGATTCAAAATCACCACCACTAAGCTTCCAACATGTAATGTAAACCCATTTAGTGGGCTTACCTGTTCTACAAAAACCTTTGCTCTTAGTGTGACCCGATCTGTGCCAGTTGTTAATCCCATGTCTCATTTTTTAAAGACAATTGAAAAAGGACAGACAGCTGCGGCAGCGTATTGCTGCCACCAAGAAAAGAAATAAAAGCTCAGTATCTCGTCATAACATAATACATTTCACGTTTTTACAAGATAGTTTCACGTTATTATGAGATATATTTCATGTTATAACGTGATATTGTAGTTTCACGTTATAACGTGATACTGTACTTTTACGTAATAACGAGATACTGTAGTTTTATGTCATAACGTGATACTGTAGTTTTACGTTATAACGAGATACTGTACTGAACTGTTTTTTTGGTCCGTCAAGAAACACCTGACTGATCGTTCCTACCTTTGAGCAGACCCAATTACATATAATGACACCTAGTTGCACCAACAGTAAAAGATACCAAATGAAAAGTTTGCACTGTGTGTTGTTATCCTGTATTCACGGCCTATTCTTTAAAGAAAGACAGAATGATGAAACATGTGCATCTCTGCATCTAACAGTCAGTTTCTCAGTTCTCTCTCGGCGATCACTGTACAAATCTCATAATAACGTTACAGAAAAAAAGTACAGTATCACGGTATAACATGAAATATATCTCGTAATAACGTGAAACTATCTTGTAAAAACGAGAAATGTATTATGTTATAACGAGAAATGTATTATGTTATAACGAGAAAAGTATCACGTTATAACGAGTTACTGAGCTTTTATATTTTTTACTTTACTTTACTTTACTTTACTTGGCAGACGCTTTTATCCAAAGCGACTTACAAGGGGAAGACACACGCAAGTGCTAGACAATTTTTATTTATTTTTATTTTTTTTGTGTGTGTGTTCGTGTGTGTGTGTGTGTGTAAGACTCATTTGAAATACTTTTTAAACAAGTGAGTTTTCAAATGTTTTTTAAAGGTGGT
>JAUMHL010000001.1:23531590-23579363 GCA_032362345.1 Sandelia bainsii | reverse complement strand
TGGTTTTAAATATTTTCTCATAAAATCCCTCAAGCTTCTACTTTCCTCTTCTCTTTTTCTCTTTTCTTTTCTGTGCACCGGACTTATACTGACCGGACATTTAGACAATTTACTAGAGAGCGCTAAATATACTCAAAGTCAAAGTCTGCGGCCAAACCATTTATGTGTAGGGGTGGGGGGATTATTGACCACTATTTCAAGTGCAATTACAAATGAAAAACCCCCAAAATGCTTTATGTCACTAAAATATTACATATTTGTTTCCACAAATATGTAATATTTTGAAAAATTATTCCTCATGATAATTTGTTGGGTTGAAGGGCCCAGTTCTGGGCCCCACCTCTAACGTGGGCCCAGGACAAGTGACCCGTTTGTCCCCCCCTGACCCGCCTTGGCAGTGAGGGTGTGTTACATTTTGAAAATGTTTTTTTTTTTTTGCTGTGAGCACCACAAAGACATTGTATCACCAGAGATCTCACAACACCTGGACTGATTCATTCAAAATGACTGACGTAGCCAGATTCCAGATACTGGTTATTTTTAGTGTTACATACATGATTCAAAATTAGGAATATTAATATCATATCATAGCTGTAATGTGATCTGTTGTGTGTCCGTGTCAAGCTGACGAATGGTTTTATAGGAATGGTTTTGTCTCTATGTGGACCATCTACTGGTACCACAGGTTTCGGTGGGTTTCATCAGTAAATGTGGCTGTCAAGAAACACTGGGCTCGTGACATTCAGAATACAAGACTTCCTCCCTAACCTCCTGACCACCCAGCCGTACTATCTCACATGGTTTTAAACATTGTCCTGCTTTTGATCTCTGCCATTTGCGCCCCAAACAATGCTCATGCCCTCATACACTCTGTAACAAACCTGTGGAGGTTGATACTACATCCTCTAATTCTAGCCTACAGGCACCCGCCACTCCCAGCTCCAAATCAAATTTTGCCCAGGGCATTTTGTAGTGGGGGTGGGGAGGCTGGGTGGGCTACATCTGTCACAGCAGACACCTAGTCACCTCTGTTTCACAGGTAATGTCTCCTGTATTGACTTAATGGGTTCAGGCTCTGCAACAGAGGTCATTTAGTGGAACATTATGGGTGAGAGTGGGGCTTACCAATCCTAATGTTACATTTTAGCTGCAATTTGGGGATATTTATGCTTTTCCTTCAATCCGCCGTAGTCCCCCCCCCCCCCGGAACAGCACTCAAACTGCCCCACGGGGCTGCAGATTTACAGGATCATCTTCCCGTGCTTCCATGTGTGAGCACAGAGCGGTTTGTGGAAGGCTGAGGGGTGTAGATTGATTTGGTTTTGTTAGAGAGGATTTGCACCGCAGAGAAGCTTTAGCTCTTTTAAAGTCTCCCCTCCCTTGCTCTTGGTTTCCCTCTCGCTCTCTTCCTCTTTTCAATAGGGACGGGGAAGTAATTAACAGCTACTTAAAATCCCTTGATGGATTTTGTGGACAGAGGAGAGAGAAGAAGGGGGCAGCATGGTGACAGATGTGCTCTGTCCTCCAAACTCAATGCTGCTATTTGCACAGAGTAATTTTGTCCTAGAGAATTTAGTTTTACAAAAAAATATTGGTTGGGGAAAAAAAATATCTATTTGCAGCATTATTCGGTAATGAAGCAGAATAATACAAGAATAATACAAGAAGCTGCTAATGCATTATGAAAACCTCTTAGCATTTATTCCTGCTGCCATTGATTGCATCAGAATTTCAACTCCCTCTCCTGTGTGAGGGTGGTTCAGCATAGAGCTGCCTTGTCTCACACACATGCTTTTAATGCTAATCAATCCCTTCCCAGTGTATCCTATAAGTCAAACACTATTTCTGTTTCTTTATTCTTTAACTGGCTACCCAATAAAGGCTTAACTGCTCACTTTCCTCCTCCTGTTACAAAATCAAACCCCATCGGGCGTTAATGATTCACACAACAAGTGCAAATCAACTTCCTGTTGACAAGCAGGGAGATGTCGAACAGACTTCATCCCGGCCCACCACCTTTTTAACAAGCAAAGTCAATCACAAGCACATTTCACTCCTCCTCCTATCAAACAGCAGTCCCTAGATGGAAACGGCCGCATTTCCTGTCGACTCGGTTCAGCTTCCCCTCCGCTAACGCCTGAGTCATGTGTGTCAGAGCTGCCAGATCAGATGTCCTGCACCTTGTGCCGATATCAAACCACACAATAGACCTCCTGCTGCAAGCAGAGAGAACGCCGTCTACCCAGAAAGCATTCATTTCCCTTTCTCCAAGCTAATCCTCCATCCCAGGAGAGACGAGAGGTGGACTAATGAATACAGAGGAGGAAATGTGAGTCTGCAAAGTGCTCCTTCACATATTGCCTTTAGACACACACATTGTTTGGATAGATTCATGGATGCATCAGCACATACAGTACACACAAATACTGTACTGTACATAGAGAAACACTGCATTTTTTATCCACACAACTCTTGATTAGAAGTTAAAATATTCAATGCAATGCGAGTGGAAACTCTTGAATATGCACACTCACAGTTTCTGTACCCAAGACGGGACCAGGGTTAGGTAGATCTCATTATGAAAGAGTGTGATTATGGAACTAACATAGCCTACTTTCCACACAGGTGGCTGTGTGTGTGCGTGCATGTGTGTGTATTGTGTGTGCAAGTTGCATAATCCTGCCAATGAAATATTCACTGTCCATCACCGTCTGCTAATCTCACACTGTCATAGAAGCAGGAGCTCAAACACACTGATTTGTCCACAGATATACAGATTTTTTCTGTCATGACATTTATGACAAGTTTTGTTTAATTTCATAATGTAATGATAACTATGAACTACTTTTTTTACTTGTATTCTTCCATTGCATATAGTGGTACAACACAAGTTTATTCCATTTATTCTGAATGAAAACAAACTTGACAGTCTTGCATGAACAGCCCCTTCTGAAAGTATTGTGATGGTAACACACCAGAGACATTTGGGTTTAAGAATAAAAGTTCAGAATTTCACCTTTTATTTTATGTAATATTTGTTATACAGCATAGAAGACAGCTCCTTTTGTATCAGATGACGTTGTAGGTGAGCAAAAATATTGGAACATGTGACCAACAGGTGCTCCTTGTTACCCAGGTGTGTCTCATTACATTGACTGTTCAAGACACTAAATACCTACTTTTGTTTTTAGCCTTGGGTTTTACCTGTGAAGACGGTATTTGTTATTAAAAAAAGATAAATCAACATGAAAAATGTGAGCTGTCTATGGGAGAAAAGCAAGCCATTGTGAAGCGGTAAAAGATGGAAAAACAATCAGAGGCATTGCACAAACACTGGAAATAAGCAATTTGCCATGTCTCCAAAAAGACAAAAGGTTGGCCTAGGAAAACAGAGGTGTACACAAACATTTTGTCTGCATTTCATCATCTCATATTCATCTTTTAATCTGAAACCAGAATGTCTTCCGTGTACAGAAAAGACAAACCAATCAGCCTTGTCATTCCAGCACTGTTTGCCTTTCAAAAATAAACCCAAATATTCCAAATTCCACATGTAAATTTATCAAAGGAAAATAATTGCAGATATGTATAAATCTGTGATGGAGACAGGTCTATGGAAAAAGAAAAAAAAAACAGTTTTCTACAGAAATATTAGTTCTTTAAATTAAATTAGACTGAATAATATCCACCTAATTCTACTGTTGATTGACTGACCATCGTCTCTGTCTTGGTTGCTGTAATGACCATTTCCAAAGATTCCCCCAGTGTGTGACACCGATCATGATCGTGTGATTTTCCACCGCTCTGAGCCGGCCTTCAACACACAACACTGGCATTTATTTATGTCTAAGCTTTAGCAGAAAAAATTATCTTGTTTCACACCGGTCTGGTGATGACATGGTATTACCTGTAATGTGAGAAGGCAGAGAAAGGAAAGAGACTTGATTCTATAAAAGTGAGGGCTGACACCTCTACAGCTACCTGTCCAGCTACAAGCCTGTAATCTGCCTCCATCAGGTGCCTGATGGCTCTGGATATAAATACCCACCATTACTGAGAGCCTGACAGGGGGGCAATCAAAGGCAGTTTGGATGGAGCAGTGGCCCTCCTTAACATGCGCACACACATTCACAGAGACACAAAAATATCACCTACTCAACTGGTAATCACAAGCAATGTTCTCAAAATAGCAGTGATAACTTCAAAACCAATATATAGATCTAGTGAGGTGTAAAAGGCCTTGGTGATGCTTTTAGGCCCTAACTGAAGAGGTGTGTGTGTGTGTTTGTGTGTGTGCTGGAGGTGCAGAGGCGGGGCAGCGAGGCCATCTCAAGCTGAGGGACAGATGCCTCCTGACCGTCCTTCCCCTGGATCAATAGCCCTCGCTCTAGGTTTTAATTAGCTAATCAGTGGAACATGGGCTTTTAAGCGTAGTGGGAGAACATGGCTAAAGCCTGGCGTCAATACCTATTAAAATGGCAGCCTCAGCTGTGGCTACATGGGCAAGGCCATCGACTCACACCCCGAGTCTTTTATAGCATTCAAACCACCTTAATGCTGTAATAAAGCTAAGTGAATAGCAGAAGAGAGGGCAGGGTGAGTTAAACAGCAGAGAACCAACAGACAAAAACGACTGTACAGCGGTATCTGTTCATGGGTGTGTCACAAATAGATTCAACTTCATTGGGGAGGCTATGATTCAGCTGATTAAGCAGGCGTTCGGAAAAAGTCCCCAACAATTTACCCTCTGATTAATAAATCAGTAAAGTAAAGTGAAGTTAGTTAGAAGTTAGTTTATTTTTTAGCTTCTGTCAGGTTGACACAGACGCCGTATGTTGACAATTATGTTCTATCAACTGATTTGCTTAAATTAGCAAGACTTGTTTGTTGGCTTAGAAAACAAAAAAAAATAAAACCACGCCTGTGAGTCCTGGCTGATTCGCTCCGTCATGGCCTGCTGTGTGCACTTGTCACATGCTGCAAATACCAGAGGGATTAAGATGGAGTGACACATCGCTGAGAGACAGGCCGAGCATTCAGCAGCAGCTGTAAACTGGTAAATATGCTGCAGTGTATGTGTGGGTGTGTATGTGTGTGTGTGTTCATCAGAGGTCAGGGTTGAGATGAGTGTGCGTGTTAACGAGCTGGGATTACATAGTTGCTTTGTGTCCGTATGCCTGTGTGTGTGTGTGAGTGACGTCAGAAACACTCATAAACGAACATGTCAGCAGGCCTAGTGTGCGTGACTATGTGGTGTGTTCTGTATTTGTATATGCATATGAACTGTGTGTATGTGTGTGATGGTCACATTCATGTTTACTTTGAGCTCAAGCCTGGAGGTGGCGTTTTGAGTTTGGGTGACAACATACTGGTGGTTTTCCAGAGCTGAGCAGTCACCTGTGGTCACCAGTCAACATCCAGGACAAGTGTGAGGGGCCTCCGGATGAAAACACACTAACAGGAGGATGAGAGAAAGACACAGTTCACTTTTTCTTTGCCTTTCTTTCTTTATTCTTTAGTTGCATGAGCTGCAATAAACAGTTTCTGTATTAGGATTTACCAAAAGAGTCTCATTAACAGGCTTTGTTACCTGTGTGACATTTTCTGGATCCTCTGTGTTTCAACACTAACCATTGACTAACACTTGGACTACTCCCACATAACCACCAGTGGCCTGTAATTAGGACTTTAGTTTGATTTAGCTCCACTGTGATGATATGGCGCAGAGTTAGAATAACACAACTGATGCAACACATAGCAACAGTTTAGTCTCTCGCTGTTCAGACACCAGATGTATTCACAGCTACGACTGAAACCAGCTTTGCTTCCAGACACTGTGCATGCACCGTGTGTATGTACATGATAAACATGATGTATATGATAAAGTGCTTTTGACAGCCTCCTGCAATATGACATAACACTGAAAATACACAAATACACTCATGGGAGGATCATGAGAAAATAGGTACCGGGGGCACAGACAGATAAAAAGCCCCCCCCACTCAGTAATCCCTCAGTGTCCACATTGCACAAACACAGTCTTTGCGTACGTGACTCTTTTCATGAAGTGCAGTGATGAGCTGAGTCCAGTTTACAGACATTATTCCACATTGATTTTTCTTTTACCTTTTATAACCAACACAGAAGAAGATAAAAAAAAAAAATCAACGTAGCCATGGCATAAAACGTTTTTTAAGGGTTTTGGAAAACCGAGAGCTGAAGTGAGTGTTTTTCTCACATGTAAAGTAAAGTGACTGTAATGTCAAATACTTCCTCATAACAGAGCATTTCTATGTGATTACAAGACCAGTCTATCAGTGGGGGAGTTTACCCTGCACGTCATCATTACTGTCTAAAGTTCTTTGGAAATTCCTGATTTATTACAAGCTTTCCAATGAACACAGCTCTGTCACTGTGAAACCTGACTAAAAAATCAGCTCAATTCAGCTGTCACAAAAAAATGTGCTAGCTTGAGTTTTGTTTCCTGTATTGTAGTCTGACTCTACTGAAATATTTAAGAATTGTCTGTGGTGCTAATTTGGGCTGAAGAGGATTTCTGCATTATCTACGAACGTATAATCCACCACCAGGCACAACTGAAGGTTGGTTAGTTAGCAGAAATATTTGAAGATTCATTTTGAAGGTCTTGTCTTAGCAGGCTAATTACAGTATTCTTGTTGGATTTAATCCTTTTCCCCCATAGCACTAACAGCCTAAGAAAGAGGTTTTGCACAAAGACTCGGGCTGTCTTTTATGGGCCTGAGAATAAACGTTTCCCATTTGACAGAGCTTCTGTCTTGCCATGAAGACGCCTGACCTTCAAACGATTTTAATCACTTTCAGATTAGATCAAATTCAGAGTCCACAGTGAAGTCCCTGCAGCTCTTTATCAGTAACAGCTTCAAATGCTTCCAGGAATGTTTATTCCATTTATTTAAGAACAAAAAAATGGGAAAGGAATTTTTGTGAGCACAAAGATTTTTGTCCAGCTCTTTATGGGAATTAAAAACCAGACAAAATCCTTTAATTTAAAAAAACACATGTGAAACCTGACCACTGCAGATGAATTATGAATTACTTTAAGTCCCGTTCCCATTCTATGTCTGTACAATCGCTGCACATTTCCCACATTAAAAAGAATGAAAAACAGGTGAAACAACAGAATTCACCTGCATTATCACCATATCCAACACTATACTGTTTACTGTGCCACAGGATCCACCTGCCACAGTGCATGAGCTCACCAGCACATTACCGCTTTACAAATCCACGGCTGCTTTTATGAGCTGCGATAGCTTGGCCCCAAGAACTGATTTCATTTTTTTTTTTCAAAGGTATAATACGCATTGGTATCTGGCTATAAAAGAAAGAACAACAAAAGTGTCCATTTCCACTAGAAAAGAGAGAAGCAGGATGAATATGAGGGAATTGGGAGGGAGGTGTGTGTGTGTGTGTGTGTGTGTGTATAGGGTTTCAGTGCTTTAATATGATGACACCAGGCCGTGCCGAGGCTATTATCAGCCTTGTAGACTGCTCTGAGCACAGGCAGAGAGACAGAAAGAGAGAGCACCCCCACTTTAATAAAAGGGGCCCTTTGCCATTGTCTGATTAGAAATATCATTTCCTGATGCCCATCTTTTTCCCTCCATTAAATTGGTCAGAGCTGAGCAGGGATAGACTGTATATAATAAGCTGCAGGGAAGGAGGACTGTAAAATAACCGAGGTGATAGACAGAGAACGGCTGCACTGCCTGCTGCCAAACTCACACACACACACACACGTGTACAGTATGTACGTGCACACCCGTCCACACACTGCCGTGCACTTGCTAAACCTGGTGAGGTGCAGGCTCTTTAATTTAAATCGTCTGCCTCTGCTTTGATTTGCTTCCATGAGTTTAATCTCCTGCCTCTTCAGCCTGTCCCTCAAAGAAAACACAGGCGTAAATATAACAGCAGCTTGCAGCAAGACACCCACACACAGGTGGCCACACATACACACCCTGTGACCTACATAACAAGCCTGGTCACCATCATTAACTGCAGTATCTTCTCGTATCATGCTTCAGTGTAAATCACATTCATATTCATACTGTTACTGAGATGACTGTCATGGAAAATGTATTCCACGCAGTTCTCTTTTCATTGCTACTGCTGTGATTGTTACTATCAATTAGTATCATCATACTTATTCATGAGGCTAATTATCATGTCATTTTTCGTGTTTGTGTGTGTGTGTGTGTGTTAGCGTCACCGCCACAGCAAAAAGATAACGATTGCTATCATTAAATGCTTCATCTCCCTGTGTGTGTGTGTGTGTGTGTGTGTGTCTTTGCATGATTACATTATTACTGTGAGGCGAAATGGTCATTTTGGACTGAAACACACTCTCCTTCCCAGCTGTGAGTGAGGGAGATGGCTTGATAACTGGGGAGGTAATAAATAGCCTGATCCCACCGTGAACAGCATGCAGGCAGCCACACACATACACATACACACACACACGCAGTTAGACATTCTCTCTCTTTCTTTCCCTCTCTTTCTCTGTCTGCCGCTCTCTGTCTTCGGCCCCTGTGGCCAAAAAGGCATCTGCTGCTCATGCTGATGTCATCTGGAGATAATAACCAGGCCCAGCGTGGCACCAGGCCACAGCCAGCGCCTCAGACCTCCTCCACCCTGCGTGGGCTTACTACGATCTGGCATCCCCCTTGCATGTGGGGGGCACTGAGGACCTGGCAACCCACAGCTGGAGGTTTGGGGTGCTGGGGATATGCAAAGCATAGCCGCTGGGCTGTGGGGCACCAACAGTGAACAGTTAACAAGTTACTCTGGATGTGTTCAGGGTCTGGCAGCTCACAACTGGAGCGGATACACAGTTTCCTCCCCTGCTATGAGCCCGACAGCCACAGTAACTATGCAGCAGAGGTAGAGATTTTCTAAACTTCAGGGAATGTAAACAAAAGGCAAACCCCACCAAACCACATAGCAAAGCTCATGTGTTGTCAAAGTGTGCCAATAAACAGTGAGTGTTGTATTTGGGTGCAGATTGTGACATAATGTGTGACTCTGTTAGGAAATCACAAACACAGGGTGGAGGGTGCACAGGAAAGTGACAGCGTATGTATCGTGTGCAAGGTGCATTTAAAAAAAAGTGCTAATATTGCACTTACTTTGCACTAATTCCCCAAATTAATTTCAAAACTGGGGAGTATAATCTGCATCCTTGCTCACAATATTTCTGTCACATTAGAACAAATCGTCAGATTCACATTTTATTTGCTCTTTAATGGTGGAATAGATCACTTGTCTCTTTAAAAAGCTTAAAGAAACAGTACTAGTGCAGTTGAGGATATGCACACATGAAAACTCTTTGGCTGCTTTCGTTGTACGTTTCAGCTGCTTGTCCAGCACCATGTTTGACAGGTGAAGTGGTGCTCTGGAAGTGAACACAGCCTCATGTGTATACTGCACGTAAATACAATCACAGACCTTCACAAAGCCAGACATGCACACAAAAGACAAACCTCCAGTACAGTGTGTGTGTTCTGTTCATGATGAACATAATGTGCTGTACACTACCCACAGACACACACGCACCACTCAAATGGACATTACGTTAGCACAAGGTAGGCCACTCTGGCCATAATTCACCTTGCTCTCTGTCCTCTGTGGACCACAGCGAGGTAAGAGCACGAGATCTGCTCACCACCATGAAGTGCTGAAAGGGGCTGAAACAAGAGAACAGAACAGAGGAATTGAGTTACTTTGGACAGGATGGCTCCCTTTCCTGCCGCCCACCTAAACTGTGGTCCATTACAGGAGCTATTAAAGAAGCTAACAGGCGTCAATCTGCCCATTTGGACAGCAGCGAGTGGGTGGACTATTAAGTGGCTGCCTGAATGGCCTCTACTATTGTCTTCCTTTGTTTTTCTCCCACAGACACTCTCAACCTTTCACCTGCTTCATTTTTCCCCTCTCTGGTTTCTTCTTTTCATTCGTATTACTTTTTTTTACGTCATTCTCAATTACCTGCCCCGTTATTTCTCACTGCCCTATTTAATTCCTGCTCTATTTTGCACCTTCCACGTCTTTCCATCACTCTTTCCTTCATCTGCTTCTCTCTCTGACTGTTTCTGCCTGTCTCCTCAGACCTGCCTGTCTGCTGTCTGTGAGCGTCAAACCTTCTCTGCCACCTGCCTGTGCAGAGGAGAAGGAAGCCTTGAAGACGAAGAAATCAAATTGTCTGCCAGCATCTAATTCCCCCCGACATCCACTTCAGCCTTTACTTGCTTCCTGGAGGGAGGAGGGAGAGGAGGAGGGGAGCGACGGAGGATGTGGGGGGGAGGTAGTAAACGAAGGAGCAGGGGAAGAGTGTGCATATGTGTGTGTGTGTATGGGGGGCAGCTGGCTGGAGGTGGATTCTGGCTCCCTGTGCTTCTTGTCAGCTCAACCGTGGATCAACCTGAGGCTCAGACCTCACCTCAGCATGAATTTACAACACATGGACACACTTGCATACACACACACACACACACACACACACACACACACACACACATAGAGTGTATACCGTTTTTCACCACCCTGGCTACACTGGACAAGCTACAAACAAGTAAAGGATGCTTCTGCTACAATTTCAGATGGAGCCCTTGAATTAAAAATGTAACAAGATGTTTGAAAGGACTCATGAAAACATTGTAGATTCCCGGTGGAGGTTAAATACACAGTGTCTACAGGCAGACTGATTTATCCAACTGTTACAGAAATAGTCAAAATTCTAAAGCAATCTCTGTTTTAATTTTGATATTTAGTTTGAATCTGAAACATGAAATACGTTTCAAATCACTGATCACTATACAGCCACAAGCTAGACAAATGATAACATACACTGTAAGATCAATTCAGGCAAAATGTTTTTTTAAAATATGCAAATCTATATAGACTAAACCTGCCAGTTATCAGCATTGGCATAAAACCCAAATATCCAGCATAACAGCATACAACCTTCGTCTATGAGCCTCAACCAGGTTCCATTTGCTATTTTCAACACTCATCAGTTCGATGCTTCACATGCTGCACAGAAGTCTTTGTCAGTAATTCAATTCAAGTTAATTCTGCAACAGACTCCCACAAAGAAGATGAGTGCAATGGTTGATTCCTGCATTCAGACAAAACTCCTGAAATGAGGTAATAACAGCAGACCTCCAGTCTCTTCATTATCTGAGGTTTACTGTGAGTAAATTACATCATTATCAGAGGGTATTGATTGTCTTCTGGCTGGGTGACAGCAGGTCAGCTAATAGATGGCGATTATTCCAGCCGGGGCTGCATCTACAGACTGGAGAGAGCTTAAGACCAGCAAATTAGCACTTGAGTGGCGGTGGAGGTAAACTACACGACGTGATTGCTGAACATAGCATTGACATTATGTCTCATATTTACATAAACACTTTCTGGAGAGATAAAGACATCTCCGCCTACATTACTGTGCACGGTGTGATGCAGCTGCAGCTCGCATGGGCACACAGATACAGAAACACCTGTAGACATGGGTCACGGGCTTTCTTTATCCTTACAGCAAGCTATTTTAACACTTCCTGTGGTGTTGCTGAAGCAGTATAGTGTGTTTGTCCGTAGACAAACATCTCCATATAAATAAAATGTCATTTATTCAATCTCCTTACTTACTTACTTCATGTCACTTTGTACATACAAGACTTGCATAGAGGAGTGTATATAAGATTTATGTGGGTGTTCTTACATATAGCACATACATAAGGTCAGTGTTAATATTCTGCTCTTCATGCGGGTTGTGTGACCAGGTTAAGGTGAAAAGATCATGTGGAACCTTTTGTGGTCCTGGTTTCTTCTGCACTGATTGGTCTTTACTGAAAATTACAGGGTTTGTAAGTTGTGCTCAGTTTCTTGACTGAATAAATTTACTTTTTTTGAATTTGAAGAGCATCTTTACAGGGAAGTGCAGAGACTTTGTCAGGGACAAGGGGCTTATATTTAAAAAAAAAGAAAGAAAGATGCATCTATTAATAAAGAAGTACTGCCCTAATTATAATAAACAAATAAATAAATTCATACATACAAATACATGAATATATAGTAAATAAATACAAACAGACTGTGTGTTTCACATTCACAGTTGAGAATATGGACTAGTCAGACTGGTGTTTTATTTTTACATAAATTACATAGAAAAAGACAGCTTTGGTTAACTTAGGCAGTAAACATCTGCACGTAGTTGTAATAGTAGGATAATAGATAAATGCTGAAAAAATCCAATTTCTTCATTGTTGGTCTTATAACTTTTAATAAAGCATCACTGGCATGGAAAATTTATTTGTAGCACATTTCATGACAAAGAAACGGTGCTTTTCATTTAAAAGAAGCATAAAAGCACAAAAGAAACAGAAATTTGCCCATTAAATGATTTATAGATTTACACTGAAGTTGTATCTTTGGCTGTTATTCTGTCAAACATGTGCGTTGGTTAATTCTTTCTCCTTTGCCCTCTGCACCCACTCCCTCTCTCTTTCTCTGAATCTTTCTTTTTCTAACTGAGGTTTATCTGGCTCAGGAGGACGGTGTTGCCAAGTGGTCAGGCCATCGCCGCAGTGACTCTGACCCTGGCATTGTGTCTCTCTGACTCTCTCTGACCTCTGGGCACAATGGAGCCACTCACAGCCTTCCAGCCTGCCTCAACCCTCACTGTCAGCCAGAGAATGGAGGGGGGAGAAAGTGGGGTAGGAGCAGGGTGAGAGGACAGGACAGAGGGAGTGAAAGTTGAAAGCGTGTGTGTGTGTGTGTGTGTGTGTGTCCATGTGCATCATGTCAGCAAAGTTCTGTTGCTTTTATTGCAAAATGCATCACATGACTCCTAATGTTCTAAATATTACAAAAACTTTCCTCACTGTTTGACATCATATTATAAACGTGTCAGATATAGTGCATCCTGCTGTTCTGGATCTCCACTGAACATACATCATCACACACACTAAAATACCAGACAGCACCTTCAAAGGATGCTCACGTACATCAAATAGAAAGATGATGTAGATGTCTCTGTGACCCATTTTTAATAACATTCTGCGGGTTTGTACAAGAAGGTGTGCAGACAAGTTTGAGATGAATAATCTGTGACGATGAGGAACCAAAGACACCAAACACCCTGTGTCTGCCTCTTCTTGATGTTCGTTTTCATTTTATCAACCTTTCAGTTTAAAACTCAACACAAGTATGATTCATGGGATTTGTGTTCAGGGGTGTTTTAAAGTTGACATCCTTAGTGTTTCCTAAATTAATAATCTTCATTCGTGTGTGAGCCAGAGTATTATATAGCAAACAGAAAAAACAGAAACCTTTTTGTTTCTGAGAGAAGCTGATGGGCTTGTCATGGCAGGCCCAGTTTAAAGAATAAAATCCATTCAAACAAAGGCAGTGCACTGGAGGCTACTTTCACACTATGTATTTAATTTCACATACAAACCTGTGTCATCTTTTAAGTTTTTGTGCATTGTGACATGCTCACATTTGTGTTTGTGTTTGTTGCAGCATTTGCTATTTTTTGGTGAGTAACTGTGCTGTGCTACTTAGCATGCTAACCATGTGGCCACAGTAAATTCGGACAGGGGTGGCCAATCCTGGTACTCGAGGGCCACTGTCCTGCTTGTTTTCCAATTATCCCCACCATCAGGTGTGTTCAGCCAATGAGAAGCTGAAAAAAGGCGGGACGGGGGGGCCTCGAGGACAGAGGTTGGCCACCTCTGTGCGGCCGTGGCAGCTTAGCCTAAGTAGGAACAGCGTAGATTTTAGGCTTGGCCAAGCAGCTTATAGGTTCGTTTAAAGTTATGGCTGTTGTAGGGCCCAGCAGATTTATGAAGGCACAGCCTGAAACCCATCATAGTGATAGGTCAAAACCTTATTTAACATGAATGCTGTCTTTCCATAGGTAAAGAGCTTTTGGCACATTTAACTACTGATAAGTCACATTTGCACGTATCTATGAGCCTTAGGGTTTAGACTTAGTATGTCTAAGATGAATATCTGTTGTAACTTGACTCTATTATTGTAATAGAGGTAACACTGTGTTACATAGTGCTATGCATTATATTATGTGATGAGTTCAGCTCGGTGTAAAATCATGTAGAATAAAGCTTTTACCTCAGTCCTGTTTTGAATCAATACTCCAAGCACTTTATAGAGTCACATCTTTGAATTATTGGTCACTAGATTGTCACATTGACCCTGACCTTCTAATCTCGCCCATTCTGTAACATGTTTAAAAGAATAAACATGACACAGGATGAGACCTTATGCAAAATAGTGGTCTGTGCAATGACACGCATATCTTCAGGGTTCAAAGAGAAACCACTGACGAAACATGCTGGATTAGCTGTTCATACTGATGTTGTGTACTAAGAAACTGTTGACTGAGCAGTGTTCCCATGAGGGCTTAATCCATGCTGGTGAACAGAGAGGCATGGCCACCCTCAAGGTGCGAGTGTGTGTGGTAGACAGACATATGACTGCCTGCCGAGACTCACGCATGGATTTGCAGCCACTCCTGTGTGACGTGTTTCACACCGTGCCGGGTCACCAGAGGGTCAGCACACTGGAAGGAGAGAGAGAGAAAGACATTTCTGTTTCTGGTTTACAGCAAAAGCACACTAAAACCTTTTTTGTGAGGATGTAAATGATGTGTAAAACCACTGCTGTCAAAAACAAAGAAAATGTGATATCTTGCAGCTAAAGACCCTGAAAATTCTCCCATTTGATAGGATGATAATATGTGAATGTTGTTTTTACAGATTCTTCTGCTGCCCCCATGTGGTTAAAACAACCAGTTAATGCAGCTTTAATGTCTCATTAATCTAAGTGAATCTATTGTACAGCATTGACACATGTTTATTTTATCTACAACATGTGTTTCTGACCATGCATTGTATAAATAAGTGTACAGGTTGTGTTGAGAAGGAAACTGATCAGAACTCAGGAGGTGGAGAATCTGAGATGAACCTGCTCTCAGGAGGAGGAATGGAGGAAGAAGGTGAACAAGACTGAGGAGCAGACTGATCAAACAAACAAGCTTCTGATGTGACACCAAATACAGTTTCTTTTTCTGTTTTCAGGAGCTTATCATCAAAACAAAAGAGCAATTGGAGAATAAGATTAAAAAGAAGCAGAAGACACTTTCCCTGGCTCCCTTGTAATTCCACACTGATGGAAAAGCTGGTAAAGACAATTAAATGCAGACGAAAGGTGTGTGTGTTTTGTTTGGTTTCCAGACACTTCAGTACTATTAAGTGTCTGAGCTTTCAAAATGATCTGAGTTTTCCAGTCTAAATTATGACTTGGATGTGAACAAGAATTACATTTACAATGTGGAGACAGGTGATTAGGGTAACTTTGATATGACACAGACACAATATCATGTGTTAGGAGAGATCACCACCAAACCCCCCGCAGCCTACCATTAAGATGATAAATGATACCTTGTCCTGCCCTGAGAGCTGCAGTGACGCTAAGAGGAGACGCTTTGTCCAGAAACACTCCACCAGTCGTTTCTCTGTTTGTGCTGTAGTGAGCATTCAGACACTGATGGATCGTCATCATTTTGTGTTGTCATGGACAGGTATACTGCAGCACAACTCTTATATGTGACACTTGGCAGCGTGGGACTGCAAACAGAAAGTAGCACCCATTTAATAGATAATACTTTTTTGTTCCACTGTAGGAATTTCGATGGCATTATAGATGAAGGCACCTATTTCACACATTAGTCATTTTTTACACAGATGTGTAAACGATAAAATGAATGATGGCTTAATTCCATTTAACTGCTTCACTTTCAGGGTCCTGGTATTGTTAGTGCTGAAACACAGATGCAGATTATCATGGCTTAGTGGGACACTTGAATAGAACAGAACCATGGGTAATGTCCCACTTTAACATGTCAAAATGTCTCCTGTAGAAAAAATGCATAATTAAGACATACAAAGAAAATGGCAAATGATAACCGATCTGACCTGCTATAGACACGTCTCTGATGCACAGTCCTCCACACAGTCCTGAGAGGAGCTCCAATGAGGCTAAATAAGTAAAAACACCTGTGTGGTTGGATCATGGCCACAAAAGTAAAAGGTGATTATTGCTAACCAATAGCAACAAGCAGGGAGAACGATTAGGAACTACTTATTCAGTAATAAAAGCAGAAGCATAAAAATGTGTAAATGCACCTTTGCTATCGTCCCTATAATTGCACGAATACTCACGTGCAGATTTCTGGAGGTTATAGTTACAGTGTTTTTGTCACTTTTGAAGTTCATGTGTGTGTTGTAAGTACAGTTTGCTGTATTATTCTGAGATGTGTTTCTAATATTCAGTCTATCCTCACAGATATAAATGGTGTGGACAAAAAACATCAGTATAACACGAGGGGGCATTTTTTATATATTTACTACATTATTAAACATAGTAAAATCTTGAGGAAAACTCATAATCACATGTACTGCATATCATGCCCCCAGTTCTAAGTGAATGTAGTGCAGAGCTGAGCTGATGGTTGTTTTGAATTAATGTGACAGTTTTACTCTCACATCAAGGAGAGAGGAATTTGGCAGCAAAAGGTGTTTCTGAACATAGTATGAAATTGTTCACACTTACAGTACTCACAGACACGACTCCTGGCAGTAAATCACACACACACACACACACACACACACACACACACACACACACACACACACACACTCGCTCACTGTGATTTAGGGTAATTGCAAGTAACAAGCCTCCTGCTCTGACGTCCAACCTCTATCAATTAAACATCAAATAATTCTCCCCAACAGATTTGCTGCCAAACACATTCTTCATTCCTTTAATCCCAAAAGCTGAAACTCACCCCAGTTAAAATGCCAACAGAGAGCGAGCAAAAGAGAGAGAGAGAAAGACAGGGAAATCAAAGCATGTTAGTCAAGCTCTGTAGTGCAGTGTGTGTGTGTGTGTGTGTGTGTGTTTGAGAAAGAAAGTAGGAAAGACAGAGAGAGAGTAGACGTTCATGTAATTCATTTTTCTTCTTGACCCTCCCCACACACACACACACCCCACCTCCTCCTTCTCTCTCTCTTCGTGTCACTGTCTGTGATGCACTCTGACAACACACAAATCACTCCAGTGGTTTCCCGGCAACAGGAGGCAGGGTTTGGGGTTTTGGACCCTGATGAGCCAAAACATGTCTTACAGGAGAGGAAATTGATTCAGTGGAAGTCATAAAAAAAAACAACAACTTTAGACCCAGTCAAAAATCACCACCAGATAAAAAAAAAAGGGGCAGTAGGAGTGGAGGGAGCATTGATTATTGTTGTTTTCTCCTGCCCAGTACACACAGGCAGTAAAATCAAGAGCTGGAAAACAGCCACAGGAACACTGCTCAGAGCTGGTGGTCAGAAATCAATTTGAGCAGGAACCATGTATTTTTCTCCCAACCACTCCCTCGAATCCACATACCTTTCTCTCTGCCTCCACCCTGTGGCAGCTACGGAGCACGGCGGTGGTTTATCTCAGTAAACAAGAAACCGCAACTGAAAGATTCTTTTGCTTTTTTAAGATCCGAGGATGAATCATTGCCATCATGTGGTGCCGCTTTACAATAATACATACTTGATCAATGTGATTATTAATTATTATTTATCATTTTCAGGTTAGTAATATTGCTAAATGTAAAGATTAAAAGATTACAGCTTGAGAAAATAACAAGAAATTGGCTTTGAGTTAGTCCAACTTAAGATATATACTTCTGTTAACTTAGTAAAAATTAAATTAATTAAGTAAAGTTATTCCTTAACATCACCTCCTATGACGAAGTAAGAATAGTGCGGTTAAGTGCAGACCTTTCACTCACCTTTCACTCACACATCACTGTTTTACTTTATTGATAACTTGTGTTTCTAAGGTGTGGACACTTTAACTTTTATTTAAGCCAACAAATACAAGTTGTAGTTTTTACAGTGTAGAAGGACACGCACAGCCTTCTGGCTCAGATTACAGTAAATTCTTGTACTAAAATGAAATGTTGACAGTAGTTTTGTGCTCACAGCCAGTGTTTGTGGCTACTGCTGGAGCTCAGCTTCTTTTAAATACTATGAAGGAACAGAATCGCTCTTATATGTGAGTCAAGTGTTTCTTTAGAAAATAACTTAGCTTCTGCTAATAGGAATCTTAAATAGTAAATAATAATAATAACAAATCTTAATTAATCACTAAACGTAGTTATGTAAAGTAAAGTTATGTCTGGTTAATATGCCTCTTTAAAAACAAACACACAAACTCACCATATGAAATATACTGATTTATCCAAATAGAAATATGTTGCTGAAGAAATAATTGTTATTTTTGAGTCACTGTTGTGTTGAGTGTCTCCTTTGGTTCTTGTTCAGTCCTCTTGACCTCTGTGAAAGCTGAGATCTCCGTCTGCTCCAGCTCCCAGACATCCAGCACCAGGTAGTCGCCCACTTGTTCAGGGTTTCCATGTGAGGCCGGGCTGAGAGGTTCAAATGCAGATGTGCTGGGTACAACAATCTTAGAGGCCACTGTCTTTCCAGGTGACAACACGTTCCTGCCCTCCTCACATGCAACTGGTCCGTAGGCTTCAGCTTCACACACAGACAACATGTACAGCCAGGGTCACAAAAATCACCCTTTGATGACACAACGTATTTGAAAGAATTTTTCACTCGTGATGTTCAGCAGTGTGGGCGCATGTTACCTCTCCTCCTCAGATTTTTGGGGGGAGACATTCTATCATCTGATGTACAGTAGATGAAGCGACTTTGACCTGTGAATCCTGAAATCACTATGACCATTAGAATAAAGAGAACATTTTAAAGAATAACATGCACACTGTTGTCTTTTAAATGTGTATACACATATCCAAGATACGTTTAATATATTAGATTTGTTTTTTGTTAATTGTTAAATAATCAATTAGATTTGTTCTATCCGTCTTGTTTTGTCCTTTGTGGATGTGCCTAATGTAAAATATGATAGAGCACTATATAGAATTATTCAAGCAATTTCATGTTATTTTTCATTTAATATGATGCCCATTAAGTTCTGCTTCAAGTCTTCAAATTACACACAACAAATTATAGAATAGAGTGTTTTATCAAAACAATAACCAAGGTAAAACTAACATAAATATAATCCACCAAGACACAACATCCCAAGCAGCAGCAGCAGTAATCCAAGTAGTTTTTAAAACGAGCTCACATGTTTATTTCTTGAAGTAGGAAAAGGAAATGATTATCTGATTGTGTGAGTGACAAAATAACAGAATTTCTTAAAAAAAAACTTTTGGCACAAGGAATTAGTTGTTTTTTTTCTAAACTACAACGTGAAGAGTTTCTGGAGCCTTAACTTTCAAACAACAATAGGCTGCAACAATCAGTAAGCTCATCATTTCAGTTTAAAAGACTTCAAGTCGTATGAACTCATCTGAAAATGAAACATGTTGATTTGATATCAAATTATATTGAATATATTATATATATATATATTGTATATTTATGGTAAGTTTAACAACAAAAGTTACACTGATTCCACTAAGCTCCTCTACTGTGTGATGCTTTCTACTTAATCTAAACACTGACACAGAAATGAACTAAATGAGCTGAAAAATACTACATAAATAACATAAATCATTAAATACAGCTGCAGTTTTATTAATGTGGACATGGAGGTAGAAACAGAAACTCCACTACAGAATCTGCCAACAGAATTCACAGACATTTAGAAAGATCTTACTAGCAACATCGATAGGGCTGGATGATGATGGATTTGTGACAGCACCGTGAAACTGAAAAGTTTGAAGACTTAAAGTAACATATGTCATGAACCCGACATACAGGATACAGATAATGTAGCAACAACTATAATAATTAGTTCTGTTACATCTTGTAAACTTACTGACAACCTACCAATGTTTACTGAGCAGTACAGTAAAATTCATTCTCCCTGATAAGAATCCAATCAAATACTAATTAAAAGAACACTTCAAATGACAGGAAGCTGTAGCATTCAAATGAAACACAGGATATTACCATAGCAGATGCAGAGCATTTAAAGAAAATCCCCCACAGTGGGAAATAATCTACAACATATTGTAGAGATAAAGAACATACACTCATGACAGTATGTTTTAAAGATATATGTTAAGTGTTTTAAGTGGACAACACACAACCCTGTTTGTTTCAAACAATGCCTCAAAAAGGGAGGCAACATAGTAGAAAATATTACAGCTTAATACACGCTTTAAATATATTCTCATGTATATATCTCATGAGAATCTTTCACCCATTTACTTATACGTATCACAGATACATACTCATGTTTACAAAAAATATTTCTTGTAAAGTTTGTTTACCACAAATATAATCTAAATACTGTAAATAACAAAAAAAGTATATGCATAATATTTTTTATCTTTTCTAATGTTCTTTCCTCTTCTCTCTTTCACCACAGGTCGGGCTCCACCCAGACGATCTTCTTCTGTTCCTCCCAGATGATGGTGCGCAGATTGGTCAGCAGGGAGCTCTGGTCACACCAGGAGTCTGGAGCCACGCTGCGATACAGACACGGCAGCTTGTCCAAAAGAGGCTCCTCACTCTTCGAACACGCCAGCAGCTGCTCCTCCCTTTGGCTGTGGCGCTGCAGCTTTGACCTGGAAGGAAGGAAATATTAACTATAAGGTACTATGTGCCTTTTTAAACTAGGTCCAGTCAATTCAGTCAGCCACAGGCGGACTCCATACATGTTTGAGACTCATCCCACGGAAAAGTAAAACAAAGTGGAGGCACCTGACCACTTATCACTTTACACTATCCATTTAAAATTAAGTGTACAAAAGCTGAAGGTTCTGATTACTTATTGGAATACTACATGTGCATAATCATTTATTTATACAGCTTGTTTTCCATCATGTTTTGCAGTAACAAAAAAACACAAAAAATGTTTGGACTACTGTTCCTTTTCACATGGGTGAACGTCAGATAGGCAAATATCTGCTTTGGGATGTCTTAGTGAACACTTATCTGCTGGATCAGTGGCAGCTGTCAGTGAGATCAGTTTCACGTGAGCATGTGTTCCCGTACCTGAGAGCCTATACGGCAACTATCTACATGTGACAGCAAAGTGAGGGGTGACGAGGTGAGTTCTGTCAATGTTAGTGATGTAGGAGGAAGAAGAAAGAAGAGTTCACCTCAGTTTACGAGCACTCCGCACAGACTGGCCGACAAAGATGATGATAGGGAAGATCTCAGCCCGGTGCAGCCGACGCACGCAGTCCAGGCCCAACGGCAGCACACAGTGAATACCCTGCAGGAGGAGCAAAGGGCTTTTCATTTCAATGCGTCATCTGTGAATGTTTAACATCGTCAAAATGCGGTTTGAACTTTTAATTTTAATTGGATATTGTAAATGTCTGAAGAGATTTTTATGGCAAAACTTCCAGTAATTGTGACAATCTGACACAGTCAGTGTGGCGAAACTCGACTGCAGTATTTTACTTGAAGGACGTCATGGGTGCTCAAAGTGTCAAAGTGCTGGAAAAGTTTGGTTTTCATGTTGACAGTTCTGACCTTCTTCATGATTTTCTCCACACTCTGCAGGGTGTAGCAGCTGTTCGCTCCCTGCTCACAGTCCTCCAGTATGTCGGACCTCTGCAGCCGGGCTGCATGCTCACAGGGCCTCAGTACCTCTACAGAGCAGGAGAGTGAAACCGAGTGAAGTGAAGAGAAGACAGAAACAGACAGGAAAGGGAAGATGAGATTACTGTATATAATAAGATGAATCACATATATCCTTATCATTTTCTTTCGAGTTGTTTCGAAACACACTGTTTATTTATTCCCTTGTTGCTTTCTTTTGAGAGCCTTATTTGTTGTATTATCTGAAACATGTATTATGTGACTTTCTTCAGCATATCCTGTTGTAATTGTCTCTGGAATTGTCCTGTTTGTAATGCTGTAATGAGTAAAGTTTCCCACAAAGATCATTAAACTTTCATTTTACCTTATCGTTGTGGGATTTACTGTCATTACACTCTCATTTTACTGCTATTTATTCACAAAGTTTATTTCCTTCCTGATTTACAGCAACAGACAAACCCATAAAATATTTAACACTGTACCGGATGAAATTGTCTGTGTGCTAAGGCAGCAAAACAAACTTTGATTACAGCTAAGAACTAGTGGAAGAGATACATAAGCAATCGCCAATAAAACATGTGATCTGTCAAGTCAAACACACTTATCAGGACACTTAAATGTGTCTGAATCTATTGTAAAAATTAGACTTCCCCTGTATGCGTGGGGTTTTCTTTTGGCATACAGTAGAACAACACAGTGTTTCTTACCAGGCTCACAGAGCTGAAAGCCCTGCAAACTGGCCAGCTTCTTGTCCAGCATGCGTCCCAAGATGGTGGGCAGCAACAGAATGGGTCTGCAGACAGGTGGGTAGTGAGGGGTCACCAGGGTGTAAGGCATGAGGGTCACACAACTTCTACGCCCACATGTATCACCTACAAAAGAAATAATATGCAGTGTGAGAATAAAAGTCAAGAAGCAATAAAGCATCCATCCATAATCTTCTGCTTATCCTGACTCGAGTTGCTGTGACTATAAAGCATAATGTTATATTTTTGTGACTGCTGCAGGTTATTGTACCAGACTCTGTGCTCATAGTCTTTTCATCCTCCACGCTGACCCAAAGTGGGTTCCTTCCCTGGCGCCCGGTGCTGACAATTCTTACTGCCTTCTGTTTATTCTGGGCCACCAAATGCCCAGCCTGCTGACAGAGAAGGAAGGAGTTAGCACAGTGAACTTTGGCATGGAGTCACTGGGAGGTAGCAGATGGATTATTTTTACCTTATCAGACTTTGCTTCAAAGCTCATGTCTTCAATTGCTCGAATCAGGAGTCGTTGTGCCCTGTAAAATCAGAAATGTATTAAACATATACAGTGTCATACACTGATTGGTAAATTCTCCCGATCTATGCTGATAGATAAAAAAACGAACTGATCCTGCTCCTCACGTGTACAGTATTTTCCACATTGATGTACCAACCTGAAATAGTTGGGTACGGTTCCACTCTGGAGGTCCAGTAGCTGACAGGGATGAACCTGGCTGGCGTACCATGAGTCCTCGGAGTCAGCGGGCCGCGTGTTGGTCACGTGCAAGATGTTGTTGCAGGACACAGCCAGGGTTCCCTTGGGGCCATTGGGGAGAGATATGTTGACACGCACGTAGAAGGAATCCCCAGATGACGTCTTGTTGTCCTGCAGCTGCTGCAGCAGTGCTGCATAGTCTGAGCAGCAGGCAGAGGAGGACACGTTAACTAAAACCACCGTACTAATATTCAAGGATAAGGCCGGGCTTTTTGTTTATTAATAGTATTTAGTACTATCTCCATACTGAGACTAAAACCAACAATCAACTGCCTCTGCTCACAGTTAATCTCCCTTATTCTCCAACTTGGATTAGCTTTTTCTCCTGTGCCGAACAGAATTTGCTGCGGTCCGGAAACCGAGCATACACAAGATCATCACTTTGTTTACAGGCCACTGGCTAAATCATATAAGTTTATACGCTATGTTTGATTTCTTTTGAGCTTAATAAGAAAATGAATAAACCTAATGGCTCTTCATACGGTCCATATCTGTCAATAAACCAACAGCAGTGTTGGAAAGAATTTTCAATGAATCTGGTTTAAAATATGAGTGGAAGTATACTTGTGATATTATGTGCTGCTGTTTTACTATTTTTACTGAGCAGTAAATGGAACTTTCCAGTAATATTGAGACACTTTTCTCTCAGCATATTCTCCCGCCTACTGAAACATCGGGTTGTTAGGTATGTGTGCAGACACAGTAACTGATATCTGGTAGATCAACCTGTGAGTGCAAGTAATCATTGAAGAAACTGAAATGTGTAACTAGTTTAGCCAGTAGCCTCATTTTTTGACAGTGTTGACAGCTACAGTAGCATGTTAGAAAAAACAAACCTGCTCCACATGCACACTATAGCAGAGGTTTTAATTATGGCCTGTTTGTCAGTACTGAGATCATTCACTGTGATGCAGTGCTTTGCAGTGATGATTTTTGGATAAGGTCAATTACATATTCTGTGTAATCATACTTTGGTAAATGACAGTTCACAGTACACGTCTGGGGCCAATGTCTACCCACAATTCACCCACGAACAGAGTAATCCTTAACCTAACATTTACAGTGTGACAGCATTTACTGGCACTTTTTCTACAACGCTGCATCTTTATGTGCCACCTCTGGCTGCATAACAACTGTCTCACAAGGCCATTAAACTGTAGTTTTGTGTACTCTTGTGTACTTTAAAGAATGCAGTAGTACAGATGACTTCTGTGCATGACGCAAAACAAAGACACCATACAGCATAAATACATCAGGATTCTGTGAGACAGTACCTGTGCCCTGATGCCTCATATAAACTAAAGCCATACATTTTATTTCCAGCTCATACAAGACACAATCTGTGATTTCTTACAGAGTATAATTACAACATGCTTCATCACAATGCTCCTGTATGCGTACACATGTACGTACATGCGCGCGTGTGTGTGTAAAAACGTATGTATGGACTGTGTAAATGCATTCTTTGTTGTTGTTTTCCATTATTATATGATTTCATTATGCTCTAATTACAGCAGGAGCACAAATAGTCCCAGTGTCACTGAGCTGGAGTGAGGCGGTAAATTAATTTTGCACACTGCGAGTAGAGTGGAATTTACTTTACGCCCTGGATGAGAGCCGGAGAGGGAGCCCGTCAGGGACACGGGAGGTGAGTTTTAAAATTTGTGTGTGTGTACTGTACTGTAAAGAAAATCTTTATTTTTTCTTCATTAAACAGCACAGAAATTATTCATGATAAAATAAAACCATCTCAGTTACAAGGAACAAAAACTGTTTAATGTGCATGTTTTGGGACATACCGTCTTGCCTGGGCCGTAGGGAGAGGTGGCAGAGACCTGTAACCTGACTGAGAGCCCACATCGCTTCCTCTAATGTGGAATCTTCCAGCACCATCCTCAAAGCCTTCTGGTTCTGCTCGTACTTCAGCTGCAGAGCAACAGCACGATGAGAAACACCTTCACAACGCAGCGCTTTAAATACAGCAACTGTTCCAGCACATTCACTTGCACTCACCTCCACTATCTGTGCCCCCGGGCTGATGCCGACAGTATGGGCAGCGCTCCCTTCAGTCACCTTGTGCACAAACACTCCTGTTTTATTTCCCCCCACCACTGTCAGCTGGCTGAGCAGCACCTCCCCCTGGATGGAGATGCTGAGAACACGGCCGTTGATGCGAATAGCTTTAGGACGGGAACGCATCAGGAAAGGAGGGACTGAAGTTCTTGACAAGCTGGAAAGACAAGTTTTGTTATGTTTAATTCACGAGTGCTGGTGACTGAATAATTTCTACTATCTTTATTACCCTCTCCTTAAAGTCATTAGCACCTTAAGGATGTGCTACCCTGCCCTGCTACTGGTTCTACTCAAAATGTTCAGTAACATGAACCATTTTATTTCTCCATCATACCTGGAGCCGCTAGGAGAGGAAAGCCTGGGTTTCTGCTTGTCTTCACTCCCCACTAAACAAAAAGAGAAGCTGTTTAATGATTCGGCATCAAGGTTGTTTCCCTGGAAATAATGCGCCAGAGTTAATGAGTCACTTTACAGCTCTGGCAAAGGTCCAATATTGAACAATAGCTAATGAAAGTACTGTCAAACAACAGAAAACCACCACCACTGCCTTCACACAGAAACACCAACACTTGCTTAAACAGCGAAAATTCATATGTTTTGTACACATACCACTGGGGAGGAACACAAAGTCGTCCAACAAAGAGTCTGTCTCGGCTTGTTCAAAGCTACAAGAGAAAGAAAAAAAGACAACAGCAATGTGAACGCACACAATGACAGCAGTGTGTGCTATGTGTGAGATAATCTGCTATTCTACATCCCAGAGACTGGTTTGGGATTTAGAAATACATTAGTCAACACAACACAAACATAAAGTACAGAGCACAGTCATTTGTGTCTTGCATAGAATCATGTGACATGTAGTTAAGGCGTCTTTATTCCCGTAAAATGATAATCCACCCGAAACTGCAGATGCAGTTATGTTACAAAAGAGAGGAATGAAAGAGGTTGTCCTTCCTGGTGGGTGTCCATAATTCATTACCATTGTTTAGTCAAATGGAACCTTCAAGTACCTTCATACAACAGCATGAACACAAGCACAGCGACATACAACGTACACGAGTGCAGAAACACACCTGCTGTCTTCATGCAGATCTTCATCCCTTCTGCGGAAGGAGTCTGGACTGGGGGGCTCTGCGTTTCGGGATCGAACACTGCATGGTGCAACATCTTCATTCTACATATACATCCACACACAAACCTTTATGTATAAAAAACAGCTTTTAATATATAATGCATTAAAATATACTAATAATAAAAACTGAAATTGAAAAACTTTTTTCAACAAACTATGCCAAACTTCAAAATGTTACAATGTTTAATGCTGACCTAAAGAAATAGTTTGACAAGAGTAAGATGTGAACATTGATGTCACTCTCATGTACTGTACGTGCTGACAGCAGCTGTTAGCTTAGCTTAGCACAGTGATTGGAAGGAGGGGCAAACTGTTAGCCTGGCTCCATCTGAAGGTAACAGTATAAAGCTCACCGACTAACATCCGTTTTTTCTTATAAAAATAAACTCAACACTTTTTCATTTACCTCTAGAACTTTAATTAAAAAAGGATAACCATACGGAGCTGATCAGTATTTGATGCCAACCTGACATTTTTTAACACAAAAGTGTACAGATTGATAATAAGCCCTAAAAAAATTATTTAAAAATTAGAATTAGTTGTGGTACATACACACTCTGAATTGCAGGTACTCAGTGACATGGGATTAACTGCGTCCATGCGGCGAAGCCTGCGTCTAGTTGGAAATGAAGCTTCTTCACAGCTGGACGTTGAGCTATCACAGTTGACATCCGTCTCCTTTCACACAAACAAAGAACATCATATTAACATTATTAATTCTGTATGCTCTGTGTTTTTTGTGTGTGCTGGTACTTGTGTATGCGAGTAATTACATCAGAGCTCTGTCGCTGCTCTTGGAGCGTTCGCTTGGCCTGCAGGCTGAAGACCTTCTCCTGGAGCTCCATCAGCTGACACCTCAGGGTGTCTTTCTCAGCCAGGATGCGGGCAATCACGGCCTGGGCCTCATCTCTGGACAGGTACGCCTAGAAGCATGGGAAGAGTCCACAATTACACAAATACATACATATATATGTATGTAGTGGTGGAGTTTGGGTGGGGTCAATAATAGCCGATTACATCAGTTCCTCTGAGCCACCTGTAAAAGCAGCAAGTGAGGGAAACATACTGAGGTCTGGGAAATTTAAGAGTTAACACATTAAAAATACACAACATTATTATAAATCAGCATAAATATGCTATCTGGCCTGGACTTTAAAAATTTTTTTTCTCTAACAATATTTTTAAACATCACTGAAAGGGGCAAAACAGAAAACTGACCTTCATAATCGTTTTCATGTGGCACTTTTTTGCATTTAATACAAATATCTGACGGACTCTGCAGGACTGTAGCTCTAAAACTTGGAATCTGTGAGTTTTGACTCATGTTTAGAAAATCTAATAACTTAGTTAACGTAAGTAGTAGTTAACGTGTTGTGCGGGACTGCAGCTGAGATGAGAAATATCTTAACATATAATTTCAACTTCTGTGTGATAAATGTTTAACTAACTACACAGAAGTGTAGAAGTGGCCGTGAGCAGCTCTGTCATCACACAGAGCAGTTGTACTGATGTTTCTGCAAGCTACAGGGTTAAACTCATAACTATGATATTGTTGGTAATTTTTTTCTTACTTAGTATTTTCATGCATATATTAATCAGAAGTTGAGGCTACAGTCGATTACTGATACATTATTATTACAACTGCACTGTGTTTAGGTTTGCAATAAGAGGAGGTCTAAGTAGATTCTATTGCAAATGCTATTTGTGGAAATGGCACTGCCTGAACCACACCTCTTCTCTCTCAGTGGCGCAATCAAGTTCGCCCGGTGCCAGGAAAATTGCAAAGAAGCGCAGAGGAAAATTGCATAAGAGCTGCATTTGCATAATGCTGACATTTTGTCGGCAGAAATAGTGCCCCTTGTGTCTTACACAAGCAGATAAGCACAATCAGGCCAAGTTTATGCCACATGTAATGTAGCAGCCACAACATCAAACAAACCACAAAAGCTAAATGTATCACACGCCACCTTTAGTATAAACTGTGGAAATGCACGTGTCCCAATGTGTTTAAACTACAAGTGAGGTTCGTGCTCACCAGTAAACACATGTATGTTTGAAGCTAATATCTTGAACTTAATGCCATAATCCTAACTCCATATATGTCTTGATTCCACCGTGATAAATGTGGTAAAACACTGAGCAGTTCATGTGTCGCTGCTCTTTCTTCACAATTGAGAAAGTTAGTTTACCACTCAGCCCAGCACCACTGTCCGCTGTTGCATTCATGCAATTAGTGTGTTTGTGTCACGCGATGCATCACACACAAACCACTAATTGTTCCCAGATAATATCACAGCAAAAAAAACAAATCGGTGTTGTTAATTACTGACGGTTGTTAGGGTGTGGCTGGATTCTTCACAACATACTTCTTAGAGAAAAAGCCTCAATGACGTATTATCCTGTTCCTCAATTGTCTTTCAGACACTAGGTAAAAGATTAATCATTACTACACCAGCAGGTGAAATGTAGCAAAACACGTTTAAAGGTTGTGTGGTCAACGACAAAATGAGAAGTATTTCTTATTTAAAATAAGAGAGTTTAACACTCACCTCAACAGCAATGTTAACACCTGACTGCTGGACATTTTAACAGGAAAAACCAACAACATGCTAACACTAAACACAACTAGGAAGACTAAATTAATATGTGAGTGATGGAGCTGTTCTTAGTCTCTTACCTGGTCTCTCTCTGTCTGCAGTTCTCTCATCTGGTTCTGGATCACGGTGTTCTTCTGCTCATGCATGTTGCAGTCCAGGGTCAACTGCTGCACTTGAAGGCTCAGTCGCTCTTTATGATCCAGGAGCTGAACACAAACGCGCATGTTACAATATGATCAAAGGTTTGTCAAGCTAAACATGAAAAAACTGAAATAGATTTTTGGATAAAATATCCCCCACACGTATACTGCAAGGTGTGGTATTGTGGAATACCGGCGCAGTGGAATAATTTTCATCTTTTTCCATCACAGATATTTTCCTGAATTTGCACTTCCTGATAGATGAAGACTGAAAGAAACACACACACACACACACCCCTTGTTTTTCATTGAGCAGCTGTTCATTCTCCTCTCTGTAACATCTGAGCTGCTCTGCAAGCTCCATCTGGCTGTCAATGGCCTCAGCCAGGTCCTGGGCCAAAATGTCCTGATGCGCCTGACGAAGACAAAACAGACTAAAAATAAGACACAAACACGAAGAGGCAAGTAGTTATTGACTGAAGGTTATAATTATTAAGTAATTACTCTTACTGAGTCTAATTTTTCTGTCTTCACTGGCTCGTAGCACATACTCCTGACTTCCCCTTGCAGCTGTGGTGTCTCGGCAAGAGAAGCACACCTGTGGGAACGCCGCACCTGGGACTCATTCTCCATTTGGGCTTTCTGCACCTCAGTTTGAAGCTGGTACACCTGCCCAAACATTATTTATTGATTGATAAATTAATATTTGTCTATAAAATATACATTTATCAATTATCATTTATATAGTTTCAGAATCCCCATAGGTATTCAATTTGCTATTATATATAAGAGGAAAGTAGCAGAACTGCACATTTCAGAATCAGAAGCATTGGAAATTTGGCATTTCTTCATTTCTCTATAAATGACTTATATGGTTAATAGTTTTGACTAATCTTTTTTCTCTGAGTGATGTCATGGTGAACATGTTGAGCATTTTCTCCCAAAGTTGGAACCGTTTTCCTGATTTCCCTTTTTCCCCTGCTCTTCTCACTGGTTTGAAGTGGGTGGTGTACGTTTGAAAAACCATGAAGTCATCTGTGCAGTTGTGGGGTTGTTACTCTCTGTTGTCAGTGAAATCTGAAACCCCTCCCACACAGTCATTCACTAAATTCTTACTACATTAAACCTGAAAAAGGTTATTTTCTATCCAGACTTTTAATGTTGCTTCTTTAGCCTTTAGTATTAACTCCTAAAAAACTAAGTAAAAACTTAAACCATAAATGCTTCCAGCACTTATGCTTCTACAATGCACACTGCAACACAGGTACAATGCATCTGAGGCACTGAACCAAAACTATTGACCAGTGTGTAAGAAAACATTCATTAACATTTTCAATATCACCTCTGTGATTCCAATTTTTTTAAGCAAGTTAGTATTACACTGTTTTTATTAGGTCCAAATAATAAAACCTAGTGGTGTGGAATTAGAAACAAACAAGCTTATACTTACATTAGCTGTTATGATCATAACATCCACCTTTTAGTAGTCAGGTTGCACTGTGGATACGCGAGATGGCAAGTTGTGAAAAAGAGCACGAGGGTGAATAGTGCCTAAACCTAAGTGCCATTTTTTGAACCTATTTATAACTTTTAAGTCCAACAATGTAACTGGACTCTTTAAAAAAACACGACCAGAATTGTCGCAGTGGAGGCCGAGATCTCCTGACTTTTCCTACAGAAAATGGATTAAGCTCCAGATTGCTGGATACACCAGACTTTCCTTAACTCCTTTTAGCATTTTTCGTTAGACCCTATATGCCTTTCAATTTCCACATCCTCAGTTTCTCTCTACTAAATATTAATCTCCGAGATTACTTGAGTGGTGGTATTCTCTCATTTCCTCAGAAAAACTTCCTCCATAGCCACAAAAAAACATTATGTAACTGTTTCTCAGGCTGTGTTCACAGTGCCTCTCTACAGGCATACATTTACACTGAGCTGCAATGCTCAGATTTCAGTTCTTCTTTATAGTTCTTTGACCTCATGATGCTTTTCCCTTGAGATCACAGCTTACCTTTGTGTTTCAGGGAAGATACACTTGTATTATTTGTATTTATTAGTTTCCCAAAACAAGAGTCTGACTATTGAGCACAACTGACCTGCAGGTTGAGGTAATGGAGTCGCTTGTTCACAGACGATTTCTCCTCGATGGCTGCTGTGTAGCGCACGTACAAGTCGCACTTCTCATCCTTCAGCTTGGTGACGTCGCGTTGCAATGTGCACAGGTGCCTCCGCATGCGTTCATTTTCAGCCTGAAGGCGTCTGGACTTCTCCTCCTGCTCCACTATCTGGCTAATCTCTGACTCCAGAGAGGCGCAGCGTGCACTCATTTTGCCGGCCTCGTTACGTGCCTCCTGGAGCTCCTTCTGCATCCCTGTTACTGCTCTGACCAGATACTCTGTCAGCTCTGAGTACTTTATCAGGCCTGTGAGGGGTGCACTGACAGTCAGCCATACAGCAAGTGAAACAAAGCAGAAAAAGATTCAAATGTGGGAAAGACACTGACCACTAAATCGTGACGGCTCAGTGCTGGGTTTGCGTCCTGTCACTTGGGTGTATAAAGTTGGGTAGTGGATCATGAGGCCCTCAAGCAAGGCTACAGCACCATTCCTCCCCTGGGTCCTCAGCAGATCCAGCATGTAGCCTGTAGACAGTAGAGATAATGTAATACAAACTCTAACCCTAACATTTGAATGAACAGACTTCAGCTAAACCCATGAATATCAATCGATCAATAACAAGTACAACATCATCATTTCACTTCAAGTTAACTATAGTTCTGTGCAATAATCACATCAAGCTGTTAAAAAACACTCAAGGTGGAATAACATGTTGGTTTTTACTTCAAAATATTTTTTCTTAGTATGCACTTAGTATTACAGGAGTTTCCTCTGTCTCTGTCTCAACAGTTAGGGTAAACAAATCAGGTGCAGTAAAAAACAGACAACACACAATCCACCTGTCGTCAACAAACTAAGGTAGATGATGATAGTACTTCATGAAATGACAGACTGGCTTTTAACTTTCTTTAAATCCAAGAGGCAACAAGTCAAGTCATAAATCTCACTGGTTCTCATGCAGCGGTTGGTGAGGTTGTGGCAGGAGATAATCTCGTCCTCATCCATCTCCGTGAGCACCCTGGCCTGCCTCAGGTATGGGATCAAGATGTACGGCCGCACTCCCAAAGAGATCCGGTGGCGGTTGTCATTAATCAGTTCCCACAGTTCCTCTTCGCCCATTTCCTTCAGGTCTCGACCCTCAGGTACACACTCCCCTGCCATCCTAAGTGTGTGTGGTGTGTGTTGGGAAGAGTGATGGTTGTCCGCTTTTGCTGCTGCAACGACGGGCACAGATGGAGCAGATAACAACCCTAAGCTGCAAAGACACCTGTCACAGACTCATTCCTGAAAGGGGACAGAACAGCAGACTGACTGGAATGAGCAGAAGAGTTATTAAAAGACCAGGCTCTTTCCACGCCCTACGTGTGTGTGTTTGTGTGTGGGCGTGTAGCAAAACCTGTAAGACAAGCCCTCTGTGATGCAGCAGAAGAGCGACTCCATGAGTTGACATAAACAGTCAATGGTGCAAACAGAGCTGAGAAAGGTTCTTACACACAGTCACATATCACACACAAACACTCAGAAAACACTAGCCATGTGAGCCACACATATGTCTCCTCCATTTATCCTCTTTGTTTGTTTCCAACAGCTAATTCAATATGTAATCACATCATAAACATCTTCCTTACTTTTTCTTTTTCTTTTTTAATGAATGAAGCCAGATTTGTTTGTTGAATGGAGTAAACCATAGCCTGTGACATAAATAAACAAAGCTCCTCTCTAACATATACACAAAAGACAACACGTGAGGTCACTCACACACATACCACATCACTGACGGGAGCAAACAGTGAACAGTGAAGTGCAAAGTCCTCGGTCAAAGAAGGAAATATAGTCTGAGGCATATCTGGGTTGTGAGCGCGCAGTTAAACATTTTCTCACATTGCTGTTAGGTAACTTAACACCCAACATGTCTGGATCTTACTGTACAGTAAAGGGTTTATGCAGACAAATAAATACTATCAACTGAACCTACTAGAACTGTTATACTGATGTAGGAAGAGTGAAATATAGTGAGCACATCCCTAACAAATCAAATCAATTTGTGTGAAATTCTATCTTTTGACTGTAAAAATGAAAACAGGAGATTGAGTAATCAAAGGACAAATGACATGCAAACTGAGTCACACAACTGTTTCTGTATTTCCTAATACTTTGGTTGTTGCTGTATGATAAGAGGACATACTATCCACACTTAAGGCAATTTAGAATCATCAATTAACCTAAGCATGCTTTTTAAGAGCGGGAAGAAACCACAGTACCTGGGGCAGTACCAGGAGGAAAGCCACGGAGGCATGCACACGCTGTGCTACATGTTTCACAAACAGCAAAGCCTTGTATTGAAGGGTCAGCTCTGACCTTTCAGTGTGACGAAGGGGGATGAAAGGAAAACATGCCAGATTAGGAATTACCCACAGTTAACTCTATAGGAGAATGATCAAACTATCACCAGATACGTTTTTAAGACGACCAAAGACAATTTTGCAACAGTAAAAACTCAATATGTAGCTGCAGTTAAAGGCCTCACACAGTATGTAGGTCGAACTCAGCGCACACATGTGATGCTCCAGTGTCTTATGCCAGTGACTGGAAACAGCCATGTAATTACATTAATCCAGTCAATACAACCGAACCCATCTAGTAATTAGAGCTGGTCTGAAACAGTTCAAAAGAATGCGAGCTGGTGTGGCATCACAATAGTGTTTTTGTTGCGTGATACTTCATGAGTATGAGTATGTGTTGGCAGTAGCTTTAAGGTGATGAAAATAAGAAGTTTTTCTACATGAAACCAACTACAAGGAAGTGCCTGTTATCTATAATGTATGAACTTATTCACAGCACTGAAGACCAACTTTTTAAGGTGCTGATAAGCTGGAAGAAATCTTGTGCTGCTATACCAAACACATCTCCTGCTAATGCATACTGTACTAACATCTGCTCATGAAGCACATGATGAGCTTGGTGTATCTATAGATTAGATTAGATAGATGAGGCAAGAGGAGCATGAGACAGTTTGAGTAAGAGGAAACTGAGATTTTTGTATTAGCTGCTTGTTTTGCTGTGCATGTACAGTAAGCTGCCAGGATGGTGAGTCTATAGGGTGCCCCTGGGTGCTGTGGAAAGTCCTCTCTACACAAATAGTACAGGATGTTGTTCATAGAAAGCATGCAATCTGAGCCGGTTCCACCACATTGCTTAGGCAAGGCTTGGCGGCCACCGTCACAGGAGAGTGATATTTGTTGTCACGTACAGCTGATGTACAGTCAGCTACAGTTTTTATAAGTCTTGGACAAATGCCATTTGTTGTTGAATTCAGCGTGTGAAAAAGCATGAATCGTAATTTGAGCAGTAAGTCATTTAATATATGACCATTACTGTTTGCATAATTACTCAGCCTGCATGTGCTACCTGCACTGTCCAACACTGTTGAAAATACAAAAAATAGGCAATAAGGAAATGAAGCATCTATAAACTGTGCTGGCGTCTGTATATATGTAGTATGTGAGCTCAGGAGATGATACTGATACCTAAGGAATTACAGTTATTCACTTTTTTTGTCACTCAGGCATTAATGTTTGGGAGAATGACACTAGCAACCCTTTATGTATGTTATTGACCACTTCAGTATTTCCACTGAAGACTAATACTAATACAACAAACACTATGAATGATTTATATTACTTTTTCATTAGTCTTTATTTTATGACATTGTTTCACAATCAGTTTATCATTCAAAGCGTAAAATAATACACCAACACCAAAAAAACGTAACCTCTCTCATGACATCTCCTGATCCAGGGCCTGTGTGCGTGCTGCCAGTGCTAGAGACAGCCTGCGGAGTGCCCCTTGGTGCTGGGGAAACTCCTCACACACGCGGTGCAAGATGGTGCTGGCAGCATGCACACGCTCCATCTGGCTCTGCAGAGCGGCTTCTACAGACTCGCCGATGGATGAGGCTTGGTAGCTGCCCTCACACACCCCCTGCAACTTCTTTATTTGGCTCTGGAGAGCCACCAGGTGGGATAAGTTCTAGATGGAGGGAAAAATAAACAAGTGATGTATATTGTATATTTTGTTATTTCACTTGTTAGAAAATGTACAACACTGACTACAGAAGGTGAAAAGACAATGAGTGCATCTGTCTGGTATTGTTAGTTAATGGTGTTTTCCATGAGTGGAAACTGTGATGCTCAGATCAGTTAATCCACTGCCAAGACTACCTGACCCAGAAACATGCTCACCATGCCTTCATTAGAGTTATTCAATATTTCCTGGCAGAAGACTGATGGTGCATATTTCAGTTGTGAATGGAAACTGACTTGACTGACACATACCAGCTACTTCTTAGTGTTTAAGTATCTAAACAATGAAGTGAGTATACTGTATCTGATTTCAACACAGTGAAGATTCAGTCATGCACAATGAGGAAACAAACCCAAACAACAAACAAATACATAAACATTTTTAAATAGAGTTGCAGTATACTAACAGTAGCATGTACTGTATTATTGTGTTGTAATGCAATACACTGTAGAGTATGTCCTCCTTACCCTTTCTTTAGTATCCTGGAGATTTCCAAAGTCAGGGTCAAGGATATAGCTGTTGCCGCACAGTTCTATCAGCTGCTGCTTCTGCTGTGCAAGCATTTCACTCAGACTCACCTGACTCTCCTGTAGCTCCTTGATCACCGGCTCACACTCTGCCACATGCTGAAGACAGGTATACTGTATGTAAGGTATCTGTGCAACAGGCTCTAATCACATATGCAGACATGAAAATTCCACTTCTCCTACCTTGTGTGTGTCCTGGATCTTGCGCTGCAGGCCCTGTATGACGCGATTCAGATCACCCTTTGTGGTTTGTTTGTGGGAACCATGGACCATGGCCTCCCTGCGGAGGTTGATGGTTTCCCTCCTCACCACTGTTGCTTCACTCTCCCTCAGCAGCTGCTCCTGTTGCTTCATCAGCTGGTTAAGTCGCACCTGCACAGACGCACACATACTGAGTGTCCACAAACATTAAACACAACCACGCAGAACACACCGTGAATAAAAGCTTTACCAGACTATGACACCCAGCCATTCATTTGTGCTCACTCTACATGTTCCATTCACCCAAATGACATAGTACAGTACGTACGTGAACATACATAACTCCAAAGATTAAAAAAGAAAGAAAAATATCTGATATGTTTTCTTTTATTTTATATTTAGCAAAAAATTATGTGTTTAAAATACAGTAACTATTACATAGAACAAGGATTCGTGAAATCTGGTTCATTCACTATGGGACCACAAGGAAACTATATAATCTGACTAAAATAAGTACATACAATTTCAAGTTTCTTTTATTTTTTACATAGTAACATTGACCTTGATATTTGTGTGTGCTGTATCTTTTCCTCATAAATCTGTGACAGAAACTTTGCTACTTGACCTGTGTCTTCTTCTTATTGCAGCTGCAACTTCACAGTGAAGATGAATGAAACACAAAAACACAGAGGTCGTATGACAGATATACTAAGGTCCAAACAAATATATGACGTGGAGCCTAGAGCCTTTATTTTGATAGTGATATCTTTCCCTCAGCTGTCAATATGATGACAAGTCAATATTACTGTTTATTGTCTCTTTGTTTAATCGCATAGTGTGCACTGTGTTTACCTCCATACGGTGTATCTCAGCTTTCATCATCTGGATGTCTCCCTGGCCCACTTCCGAGTCCACAGCTGAACGAGTCTCTTTTATGAGCTGGGTCTTCTTCTCCCACAGCATGATCTGCCTCCTGCAGGCCACACATGCAAACACATGCACGCGATAAAGGATGTGTAAAAAAAAACACATCCAGTACATGAAGCATGAGCTGTTGTAAAGTGTACAGGAGAAAAATAACAAAACCAGGTTGACGTGAGCTGTCATTTACAGAATTATTTAATTCTAGAAGGTATTTGCTAATTTTCTGAAATGTAAATTTGACTATTAACTAATTACAGCAAGATATCAACACCGTATCTTTCATGCCAACACTATAAGAGTAGGATATATGTTTTGTTAAATATCTCATTAGGGAATAAAAACATAGATGTACTGTATTAACTCATTTTGAACAAGCAAAACATAAATATGTGACTGACTCAGCTTCTACCAGACTGTTGAGGAGTCTCTCTTTTTCCTCCTGGGTCCTCTCATATTTCATCTGCATTTCAATACACTCTCGCTCTGCCTCCTAGAAACATTACATTACATATAATAACCATTTACTATTAAAACAGCAGAATATAACCAAAGTTAACATAAGAGTTATGCAGTGCCTTAAGTCTGTGAAAGAAGTCTGTCTCCATCAGTGTGTTCTCCTTCTCTAGTGTCTGGCTGAGCTGTCCGTTCTTGCTCAGCAGGGTATTGAGCTTCACCAAATCTCCCTTCAGCATCTTTGCGTTCCTCTCCAGCTCTGCCTGCTCTCGATGTTCAGCTTCAATCTGACCTGGTGGGATTGGAGATGGTGTTCAGGTAGAAGAGTACAAGTTGTGTTTAGTATGTGACAATGCTTTTACTATATACATTTTTTTTATTACATCCAAATCCTTAAAACCTCACATTCTCAAAATCACTAGTGCCCTACTTACAACTTGCTGACAACTAATGATGAATGACTGTATATCTTTTTGTGCAAGCATGTGTTTCTTTATTGCTACATTACATACTCTCCAAGCGGATCTTCTTCTGCTGCATGGCAGTGTATTCTGCCTGCAGTTTGAGCATGTTCTTGCTGTTGGCCTCTATCTCTTGGGTCAGTCCTACTAGAGTTCCTTGTTGCTTCATCCAGAGCTGCTGGTCATTTCTGATATTTGCTGCCAACTCCTCAATCTCAGCCAGTAATGCCTCTATCTGAATTTGCAGAGGACTCAGGTCTTCATGCTAGAAAAAGACGCACACAAACTACTATAAAGTGTTGTTATTATGTTCATTCAATTCTTATTTTTTATGCACACAGACAGAAAACCACTACTCCTTCCCCAGAATATCTCACCCCAGTGCTGGCTGCGATTTGACTGATCTTTCTGTTGTACTTGGAGATGGTGGCCTGCTTCTGCCCAATGACTGTAATGAAGGAAGAAATCTTAGCCTGGTTGGATGACAGTAACTTGTTGTACTTTGCGATCTCCTCATCAAGGGCCTCCTGGGTGAGGGCCAGGCTGTCCAGATGTTGGCCGACCTCGCTGCTCTCCAGTCCCACTGCAGCCACCTCGTTCTCAAGCTGCCACAGCTGAGAGAGCTAAATGGGAGAAAGAAGTAAAAGACAAAAATTTAATATTTTTATGTATATACAGTATATTATTACAATATTATATACAATATACAATATTATATAGCTATAGAGCTATCATAATGTAAATCCCCTCTTTACTTTTTCTTTCTTGAGAGTGGCTATCTTGCTGGTTAGCTGCTGGGAGTATTTGGCAGCCTTGTTGTGGGTGAGCTTCTGCTGCATGTGGGTCATGATCTTGTCCTCCAACTCTAGACGCACTGAACTCTCTTTCTCCAACTGCCTCCTTTGATCGTTAATTTGAGCCTGATGGGTGATGGTTTCCTAGAGCGATGAAGAAAACAGAGTAAAGAAATAAATCACGGATCAGGGTGGAAGCCACTGTGACCAACATAAAGCCTTTGCACTTGGTCTACCTTTGTAAGCCTGGCGAGGGTGTGCTCTGTCTCCCTCAGAGTGCGGAGACATGTGCTGTAGTGGGCCTGCAGGGCCTCTTGCTGGGCCTGCTTTTGACTGATCAGCTTTTTAGAGGTGGCACAGTCCATCTGAGACCAATTTAGCTGCATAGTCAGTGTCTCGTTTTGTTCTTGCTCTTCTGTGGTGGATTTCTTGTAGCCTTCAATCTCTCTGTCAAGTAAGATCACCTGGTGCTCGACCTCGCTGAGGGAAAGAATGACAGGAGAACGGAATTAATCAATACATGTGTTCATTTTGGTATTTGATCCCTGAAGATTATTATACAGTATATCACTGTGGATAAAAGCATCTGCCGGATGACTAAATGTAAATCATAAATACTGTGTTGAATTTTCTACATATTGCAGGTAGTATTAATGTTTTGGCTGGTGTGTACATCTGCATATGTTGCAAACAAGCACAAACTTGAATAACATTATTCAGTGTTATATGTGTATTCATTTCCCTTTTTGCTTTAGCCTGAAAAGCACAATTTATGAAGCTTATCTACAGCAGGGACATTGTTAGTTACATGTATTGTTCGTGTGGAATGTATTAGTAAAAAGTGGATCAGTAGCATTTTAACATTCTTTATCCTTTCTTTGCCCTTATTCTCACCGCATGGCCTCCTGCATCGCACTGAAGGCCTCGTCCCGTCTCCTCATACCCACCAAGCTGCTGTTCCACTGCTGTAGCAGCTGTTTACGTGCCATCATCAGAGACTCCATTTCCATCTCAGCCTGCACACAAAGAAACATGACATGGACATGTGTCGGGACTAATGTTATATAGATACTTCACCAACACTCAACTACAACACGCATTGTAATTATAGGCTTTTCCTTCAAAACCAGTGAATGGGTACAATGGCACATACTGTTGTTTGCTTCCTCTTTTTGAATGTTTTCCACTTATCAGTAACTTTACATAAACAATGACTGTTTTGATTTTCTGTACCACTTTTCAGTGAAAAGCCTGACAAACTAACTCGACATTGCCTAACTAGCACCAAAGAGCATCACTAGCTGAAAGAAAAAACACAACATAACTTGAAGCATTTAAGAGTCAGGTATCAGTAGTTGGTAGAGGGTAAACAGTGAAAACGAGTCTATATATACGAATATTGTACTTTTATTCATTAATTGTCCAGAACTACAACTTAAATACTAATGTTGTTTGGTATCCACTGCACGTGTGAATAGCCAACTGTTATGACAACAACTAATAATTTGCCAGTGGTATCTTTGCAACTAGTCCTGCAACCCATAATAGGCCAAAACATATATTAATACAGCTTTAACCTTTATAAATTCCCATTAAATTATTTTTGTATTATTTGTATAGTGAACATAAATACTTGTTTGGTGATTAAAGGCACTTTTCAACTTCACACTGTCTTATAGCATACTACAGTTACCTCAGAGAGGGCCTCTTTGGCTGCCTTCGTCTCCTCTGCTTGAGCTCTGGCCTGGGTCTCATACATGGCTATCTGCTGCGTCAGCCTCTCCATGTCCTTTGTTATACGCTCCACATACAGATCCTGATGAAATGGAATATTATGAATTATAAATCAAATGTTATACCTCATACAATCAAAACTTCAAAAGATCTGATGTTTTTCATGTGCCTATCTTCAACCTGTTCACCTGTTTCAGTTTCTGTTCTTCAGCCTGGTTCTTTTCTGCTCCTGCTTTGCGTGTAGCAGTCTTCATTGTTTTGACATTAGAACGGAGATCTTCACTGACTCCTTGTGTGAAGACGAGGTGCAGCATCAGGTTGTCAACCTCTGCCTGTAGTTGGGACACTATGGGAAGGATACACATGCACCAGCACTAATGTAATGTCTCACATCTGTACTCTGGAAACTAGTGAACACGTGCTGATACAATAGTGTTACTCAAGCAGATACTGTACATGCAAAGTACCAAACTGGTGTGCCTACAGTGCAATAAAGAATGAAATTTCAAATCAGTTTAATTTTTGGTTTAACTACTAGAGTCCCCTGATGTTTCTAGCACAAGCATTTAATACTGAAATATAATTTATTTATCCTAATTTAATCTAAGACATGATTTGATCAAGTTTTATATTGCATAGTGAACTGAGGTGAAGTCAAATCACAACAATTAAAACACAACAATTCAATCTACATGGCTTTTGCAAAGCCAATCAAAAACAATCAGCAATAACAGTATATCACTTTCAGAAGTTTGAGTTAGCGTCATAAGTAGATGAAGTGACTGGGAGGATATTTGTTCCTATAAGCAGCTCCTCTCTTTGTGTGTTGTTTTTGTTACTTTTGTTGTCTGTCTTCCTCCAATTTGTATTGTGTCCTTTTCTGAGGTGATGGGCAGAAATGAACTTTTAGGAATCTTTCTGATCTCCTTGGTGACTTTGTCAGGAGGCACACGTTACCATGGATACAACATTGTTTTTTTACATAGGGCAACAGCTAGCCTGCTATTAGCTATTAGCCCTGCAAAACACAGGTCTGATCCCAGGAGGGAGACCTGAAATCCACCAGGAGCTGAGGAGGTGGAGGTGTTAAGCAGGGAGGAGCACTGAGAAAAGTCGCTGGGATGAGTCAGACTGATCACAGGCCAGAATGGGACATGGCTAAATGAACTCAGTACTGATTAACTGTAACAGGACAGTTTTCAGCCGGCGAGGATGAAAAGGCAAACAAGGCCCTGCTACCACTGGACGTTTTGGTCTCCATCACTTCGAGCAAACTCAATTGACATGCATAATAGACTCAGACTCATGTGCTTGATTTCTCAGCTTAAAGACAATTCAGTGCTGTTGTTGCTTCTCATGAACTCATAACTTTGTTATGTACTGTATCTCACCTCCCGAAACGTATATTATCATTATCACTATTACACTATTTATTTATTCTGTATTTTGTACTATATTTTAGATTTATTCTAGATGAGTTCTGTTGTAACTGATGATGTCAGTTTTACTAACCTACTCTGACAAATGAGTTCCCCCTTCAATAAAGTGTTATCTTATCTAAAAAATCTAAATATTTTCTTGATATGAGATAGTAATTAAAATATAATTAGCAAATTTCAATTTACAAGCAAAGCCAAACTTTACCAGTATTTTACTTACTTTACAACATAGTTATGTTAAGTATGAATCATCATAATGAATTAATTCAATAACCAAACTGCAAAAAAAAAAGAAATCTCACCATTAGCTTTGGCTTTGCTGTCCTGGTTGGTTATATTGGAAAACTGGCACTTAATTTCCTCCAGCCGATCCTGTGCCTGCCGATGTTTGGCTTCAACCTCTGCCTTGGTCTGATGGTGGTCCTCGAGCCTGGTATAGAGTCTGGCCAGTTTCTCCTGAATCCTGAACATCTCCAAATCTTTCTCCAGCATTTGGCTGGAATCTGCCTTCTCCATTGCCAGCTGGGGCAGTGTGAGACAAAGTAGAGACAGGAACCAGAGAACAAATTGTCTAGACAGTCTCAAGTAGTCTTTGCTTGACTCTGATTTAGCTTTGTACACATTCATTGTAAAACCCATACTTAACCAAATATAAAGGTTTAGTGTCTTAATCTGTTTTTTTGTTGTTCCAGGCTTTAAAATGTATGCTATATTCTGCATGTAGGAAGCATGATCAAAATACAAAAGTGTAAATTACAGTAAAATTCCTACACAGGTCAACAGCACCACCTCCTGGACACATTGATACCTTAGAGATGTAGCCAGGAAAATGCATTGTGTATGCAAAGTGTATTTTACTTGCTTTTTACTTCTGCCTGTTTTTATCTGTGTATCTGACAAGACCTACTGATAAAGTGAAGAAAAAAAACTGAAGATCTGTTTTAACAAAAAAGGAAGCAACCTTTTCCTTCATTCCCAGATTGATCCTCTCCAGCTGCTTGTTGAGCTGACTGCTGAGAGCAGCTTGTTGCCTTCTGACCAGCGGCTGCCAACAGATCGAAATGACATGTCAATGGGTGTGCAATATGTCTAATATATTGTTTATGAAAGTAACGTGCTACAGATGTATATGCATAGAAGCAAATTCAATTCTGTGCAGCATTACCCTAGCTTTTGTAGGGATGTGATACTTGTACACAATAACACTCTAATTGTGAAGTGTTGACAAAGCTCGTATTACACTAATATATTGGACACACAGATAACTGATACAATTATTCTCTTTGAGGAGCAGTTAGAAAACATTTATTCATACTGATTGCATAAATATTAAAGAAGAAGCTACAGACATGCTCAGGGTCGAGAACAATGAACTCCTCCTCCTCCTCCTCCTGCAGTGGATCCTGATCCTCCATGTCCTCTGAGGTGTTAAGGTTTTCTTGTACTGAAAAAAATTATTTAATTGCTCAACCATTTAAAAAAATCAAACTACTGCCAAGTAATACTGAACTTGTAAATATGTACCGAATAAATATGGAAGATTGTTTGTCTGTTACTGTGACGTCTAAATGATTATTTGTGTTTTTTTCTCCAAAAAGTGACCTACACTTTTGTTGCCATGTTATGCTCTTACTATTATCTTACTACTACTATCTTACACCACCGTGTCTTGTCCTTGTACAATAAATTTCCTGTAATAAATTTGAATTAATTAAACCTTCGAACTAAGCAAACTTTTTTCACCTTACTTACTGAGTAATTTTTGCTGATTTCTGTGTTACATATTCCAATTTTATTTTTCTCAGGATGATAAATAATCTTGCTTTAACTCTGACGTGACTGACCCAAATGTGTGGCTACTGGGGAGTCTCCATCTACACCAGTGACGTAAGGTTGAGGCTGGTAGGCCGACTCATCAGGTTCTGGTCCTGTTTGATCCTGTGAGCACAGAAAGAAAGCTTGTGCAGGTCCTTGACACAATGTTTGAGTAGCCAGTGTGTGATGTTTGACCCACATCACATTTTACACTGGTAATCGTTGTCCCACAGGATAAAGATTATATGCAATAGTATATTAGGCTTGAGTTACTTGTTAACTAGAGTCTGGGTACCTAACTGTAGCTAAAGACTACAAACACAACATCACAGCACCTAGAGAAAAAGAAACAAAAATCTTCATGAGTCTTCATGATTCCTCAGACCTCTTGGGCTGACGGGGCAGTCGCTCCACATTCTTCTGCTGCTTTGTCAGGCTCATCCTGTGACTTGGTGTCTTTCTCATCTTGACTGAAGCTTCCCTCCTCTCGGGTTTCCTCATCTCCAGCGCTCTGCATTGGACCTGTTGCTTACGATGAACAAGTGGTCTATTAGCATACTAGGGTCTTAACACGGAGGGATATTTTTAACCCTAACCCTAGATTAAATGTTATGCGTAGTAGACGTAACGCTGCATATTGTAGTTCTGTTCGGTTGTGTTATTGTTGTTTTATTTCAGCTCACTTTCGTGACTGAACAGAAAACACTAAATCACCTCATTAACGACAACATTTCCCAACGTTAGCTTATTAATAACCTGTTAGCACTGGACCACGATTAGCTAGCTAGTTAGTTAGCTAGTAGTCCAAGCGCAGCAGTTACTGAAGCTGGGGTGTAGGGGTTGAGGAAAAGTACTAATGTAACATATAGTTAAAATTGCTGACAGCGAGCCATTGCTATTGAACAAATAAAATAAATACAGCGTATTTCTGAAGTACCGGTTAATAATAAAAAATATATTTTAGTTAATTATTACGCCACTTAAAGCGCTGACTTACCGCCGTAGCACTGTCACCGATACAATAGCGTACCCACGTTTCTAGGCAACCGTAAACTTCCGTTGGAGGAAGAGGCGCAGTGCTCATCATCATCACAGCCCCAAACATTTGTCATTACACTTAATACAAACATTACACATCGCAGCCGCACCGATTCCTTTCTTCAACCTTGAATGCAGCTGTTGTACCAGCTGTTTTGGTTCGTTGGTGAGTGCTAAACGAAAGCATTTCGGAAAGAAGAGTAGCGTACTGGGAAGTAACTAAGTAACTACATATGGGGACATCACACTACACTTATTTGACAGCTATACTATATAGTTAGTTTGAATTTAGTAAGCATGGCACAGGTTTTCTGCTGCCCACTGAACACTTTTAATGCTTCTAGTATTTTTTTTTGTTAGTATTTATGTAATGTTACTAAAGTAAATATTCTGAATGTGAGACCGCCATTCCATGTCAAAACACAAAATATAAGAAGACAAAAACAAAGGCTTTTATTTGACAGAAATTTATTTTGCTCTATAAATAAGGCAGATAGACATAAGCACTGAATTTGGCCTTACAATTATATGTAAATCTTTAAAAAGTCATTAATATTTCACAGATACAAATCATGACATGATCTTCATATATCCTCAAAAATCTTATTTCACTCTGTTTATTCCAAAGTAGAAAAAAAAATAATACAACCACAACCCTCATTTAGTTATTCAAAAACAAATACTTCACAAAAAGCAGCCAAGTCTAAAGAAAATAACAATCACACAGAAACAAAAGTCAACTTTGTGTTACGGTGCTTTTAGTATGCTAAGAGAGCAAAACTGAAAACAAGGTAAGAATTCCTGTAAAAATGTTTATGCAGGTATTGTGGCACATTTGTAAATGTGATGTCACAATGTAGCATCAATACAGGATGTGTACATTTGAGAAGAGAGAGATCTGGCACTATAAGCCTGAAAGACTTTGGTTAAGATTAGAAATATGGTTATAAAGGTATTCTCAGAAGGGGAACCCGTAAGCTACACATTCTTGGCAATAGCTTTACTATAGAGTAAGTACCTTAATTCAACCACGTGTCAACTACATTGAAGTGTCTTTCTACATACAATATAGTGGGTAGTCTGTCACATATTGAAGTTGGTCATTTAAAATTCACTTTCAACATCGATGATGTATAGGTAAATACATCACCTTTTATTCAAACATAACAACTCAATGACATGTCTGGAACAAAAAAAAAGATGAGATAGTGTTTATCATAAGAAAACTAAATGACAAAACTTTCACTTGTATTTGTGCAATGGTTTGCATACCCCAATCAATCAATGTGACTGGGTAAAACTGTTTTCATACTTCACAAAGAGGAACCAAAAATATCCATACATACATTCAATAGACTCGTACTTCTCATCAGACATACACTTTAATAGAATATGTGTACAAGCTCAAAGCCTAAAGCCTAAAGCCTATGTAGCCTTTCTATCATTGCACTTACTGTTGTTTGTTATTAGTATGGAATTTACATAGTGAATGCTCTTGATCATTACTTCCATAGAGACATGGATAACGGCATTGTTGGCAAAAAAAACGGTTTGGCAATTAATTTGGGGGGGGGGGTCAGGGTGTGGTCACAGCAGAAGCAAATGAATACTGTTAGTTAACACCTGATCAAAACTGCTCACATAAAGCCACATAAAGGTTTTATGTTTAATGGCAGATCAATATAACATCAAGTATCTGAGCTTTTCAAATAGAGAATCTACACGCAGGTATCATCAACTATGAAATACTTGTAATTTCAACAGTCTGTCATACTGTAAATCTCCACTTGTTGTATTTCTACAATAGAAAGGCTCCCATGCTCTATCTCACTCTCTAGACTCAGCAGAAACGTGTCATCTGTAGGCCATAAGGTATCTGGTGAATGCTTCCACATCAACAGTGTGTCTCCATGTATTATTCTTATTAACTTCTTACACAATAGGTCCTTACCGTAATATTAATCCTTCAAAAACAAACCAGCACTTCTTCTGGCACTCTACCTTGTTCCTTCATATGGTCTCGACTAGTGAAAGTGAAAGACCCACTCACTACAGGAATGTGTTTTACAGTAGCGTTTGACCTTCAGCTTTGGCTCCGCTTCTCATTTTGAGACTTCATAAGCTTTAGGAAATACTGTAAACAAATTTTCATGGCGGGGTGGTGCTGTCCCTCTCTGGCTGAGAAGGCTCCCGGTCCACTGGGGGACTAACCAAAGGCCCGCCAGCTGTGCGGGGGTCCATGGCGGAATGCATGATAGTTAGCCACACGTCGTCCATGTTTGGCATTACAAAGACTTTCTAATAGAGTGAAAGAGCGAATGAGGGAAGCGATTACTATTTTTGACAAATACAAGGTTTTGTAATATAAAACATAAGCACTAAGCAGTAATGATAAAGATCTTGCATCTGTCAACCTGAAGTTAAAGAAGTTTCATAAATGGTTATATCGCATTGTATAGTTCAGATCTATGCAGTTTTAACTAACTCCAATATTAATGGGTTTGAAGCTGACCTACTAATATCCCTTCACGTCTTTACATTTCTGAAACATGAAAAGTAAAATGTAGTGTCTCTCGGTACCTGGAATTCCTGGCCCAGTTTTTTCTCTATCCAATCGGTAACATGACCGAGAGTGACTTCTCTTTCTCCCAGCTTGGGTCGTGCCTTCAGTTCCAGGTGAGGCGGTGTCCTAAAGCCGTACCTGCGACAGAACATGACAGACATGAATTTCAGATGTTCTGAGTGCAGATATTTTTACAGTGAATGGGAATCATTTAGAAATAAAAGCATGCATTCTAATGTAATTTATATATACATTTTTTAAGTAACAGCTGATGTGACAGAGGAAATTAGCTAATTAAATTATCAACAGTGTAGAAAAACAACCCTTTTCTTAGGAAGTCATCTGCCGTGACACCGGAGCAGATACCAGTTGTGGACCTCATTACAGTTACAGAGTCAACAATCAGGGACAACAAACTGGCGGAGGCAGAAGCTGAACAACTCAGACTGAA